>VDFB02317449.1:0-140546 GCA_007258455.2 Sequoia sempervirens | reverse complement strand
GAAGTTCGTGCAGGAGACTAGGAGGAAATTTGAAGACTTCCGCGCCCAATGCAAAGAGACGTGAAGCGGCCCCCTATTCTCCAGTGTTAGACATTTCTGGTGCATCCCATTATGCATCTTGTAAATATTTCTCGACATTTTTGAATGTCATTTTGTAAATTGTAATTACACCAAGTCCAAAGATGTAATATTTTCAAAACAAATTACACTTTGACTTTGGTCAAAGTTAGGTGAGATCTCCTAAAATCGCTCACCTAACTCTCCCTGATTTTCTCAATCTCTTTCCTTCTTTTGCTCATCCCTCTTTCTATATAATGTGAGGGATTTTCATTGTAATATCATCTTTTAGCCTTTTGCAACGAAGTGCTGCCCTTTTGTAAGCAAACTTGTGAAACTTTGCGTTCATACTTTGTGAATGAGATTCAATCAATAAAGAAAAGGATTGCAAGCCAGACTTTGCGTTGGATTCAATACTTTTGTAAGTTGATTTGATTTGGTAGTGATTAGTTCGAGGAATCTGAAAGACTCTAAGTGGTTGATGTAAACTTTGTGTTACATCTATTATTTAGATTGCATTGTTATTTTGTTTATCATTGGTTGAGTGATCTATAAGACTTTGCGCTTATAATCATTTATACTCTTGCATGTTCTTGTTGGATAATCTATAAGACTTTGTGCTTATAATTATTCATACTCTTGGATACTTTGTCGAAGGATCTACAAGACTTTGTGCTTGTAATCGTTCGTGCTATTGACACTCTTGTTGGATGATCTACAAGACTTTGTGCTTGTAATCGTTCATGCTGTTTGAAGAATTGTTGCGTCTAAGAAGACTTTGTGCTTCTAACGTAGCAAACGGTACATTTATGCAGATCCAACATTGATAAAGCTACGGAACGACTTTGTGCCTTCGTGAGCTTTCCCTTTTTATTTTCTTTTGTTTGTTGTTAATTACACGGTATCTCTACGCCCGCTTTGAGAGATAGAGATATTGGCATTACTGCTAGTTGTTCGTTTTGTTATCAAGAATTGAACTTCCAACACGTGAAGCATTGTAAACATCTTCTCTGAAAAAAGAGAGAAGGATGAATGTAACACACCCCCCCCACTCCGTGAATTTCGTGTACATTGTGTAATTACTTTTTGTGATTTACTTTTGTTTCTCTTAGCAGTAAGAAGGGCGCCTCCCCTTTCCAAGAGGAGAGATTCATATCTCACATAGCTGTGGCTGAAGTCCAAGTTGTGTAATCTGTCGAAAGTTGATTACATAATTTTCACCCAACACTAACATTGGTAATTTGATTCCAGCCCTTGTGCCATCCATTTTTAGACCTACTGTAACTGCTACAGCCTATGCCAATCATTATATTAATTTTTAGAATTTTAAATCAGCCTAGGCACCACCTTGGTACAGCCATTCCACCTGTTCATAAAGCTATATAACGAGTTGTAAGTGAATGGTTATTAATTGCAAAATGAATTGAATTCATGCCGGTCACTCATTTTCTGTTCAAGGGTTTGTTGCTGGTGAATTTTGCTGTTATCATAATTATTTGGACTAACACTCAAGTCTGAAAGTTCCTATTATTAATTAGCATTAGTAACTGTTAGATTGGCAAGTTATTTACTATTATTTTTAAGCTTATTTATTGCTGCTGTTCAAGGGTCTCATTTGCCATTTGGATCCGATAACTTCAATGTTATTTCAAGGGTTTCAAGTGATTATTTTCGTTGTCATTATTAACTAGATCTGAAAATTCTATAATTAATTCTGGTATTATTTATCAATTAAATTGCTGTTATTTTCATGAATAGATGTTTGGACAAAGTTCTGAAATCTAATATTCCTGATTACAATTAGTGTAGGGTTTAGTACATTTCCCATTTAATTTCA
This sequence comes from Sequoia sempervirens, assembly GCA_007258455.2. Classification (NCBI taxonomy): domain Eukaryota; kingdom Viridiplantae; phylum Streptophyta; class Pinopsida; order Cupressales; family Cupressaceae; genus Sequoia; species Sequoia sempervirens. Next base: position 138,652 of record VDFB02317449.1, on the reverse strand, counting down.
GCCTTAAATAATTGGAAAAAATACAAAAAATTGTATATATTTACATAGTTGTGTCCTCCACCTTTGTTGTATGAAGGCAAAGGTTGTTTTACACAAAAACAAGGAAATTGTGTCATGTCGCCTGTTAATTTTGAATCAGATATGAACAGTAATCAGAAAAGTAAACACAGAACAGTGAACACGGAGATTTTATCCTGGGAAAACCTTTCTACTCAAGGGAGAAAAACCCAGCAACACACTACTAATAAAAGATCAGGTACAATAGTGCAGAAAATCGCACTTGAGAATCAAGCCAAAAAAGGGCAGAATACAATAATATAATCCAGCACTGAAGTAGTGCAAATTTCTGAGCAGAAGTAAATCTCCTTCCTGAGCAGCAAATCTTCTTCTTAGACACAAAAGAAAGAATGAATGAATTGATGATAGAATGAGGAGAGTCTCTCTCCTATTTATACAAGTCTAGGCATCATACTCCACTTGAGTCGACCTAGCAAATTGAATAAATGTTTATAATTAATCTATCTTGACTTCTGGCCAACTGGGGTAATACCTCCCGAAGCTATAAACATCAACACTCCCTCTTAGCTAGGGAGGTATAGCAAAGTCTTCCTTGAGTCCCACTCAAGGGTATCATGTCTTGTCATGGACTCTCTCAACATGACGTCCACAATGGCCACACCCAATTGTGGGAAGCACAACTCAGTCTCAAAGATGTGTTCTATACAAGGGCTTTCACCTCATATTTCTCCGTCTCAGATAAATATACACTACAAGGGCTTTCACCTCATATTTCTCTGTCTCAAATAAATATACACTACAAGGGCTTTCACCTCATATTTCTCTGTCTCAGAGAAATATATGCTACAAGGGCTTTCACCTCATATTTCTCCATCTCAAAGAAATATACACTACAATAGATCTTAATGATGTTGTCACTCCCTTTGAGCGAGGGCATCATTCTCCACCACCCCAAGTGTAACGATCACACTTGTACGATAAATTTAAAACTTTACAATTCATACATAAAAGTAAGAACAATATCATTTTGATTAAAAAAAATTTCTTTTCAAAACATAAATAAGAAACATCTTTTGCATCTTTAAACTATTTCATTCCAAATGAAATTACAAAACATGAAGAGAAATATACATACATAGCCCGTAGGCTTTTGACACCAATAGAAGTAAGAAGGTCCAGGAGTTCGTCCTGTCAAGTCTTGGATCATCCGTCAGGTGTTCGTGGAGGAGAAACATCACTCGAGCGTTTTTCCGCCAACCACGGACTTATAATGCGGTCCCCCGCACGATCATTTTGCAATGAACGGCCCTCCCTTCGAAGAAGAGATTGGTTGGGTAACCTTTAATGACTACCAACTGGACATAGTGTTGTGATTCTACAAAACTAGCTTTCGTGCTATCGGCAAATCACAAACTAGGTTGTATTTCGGAATCACGGTGAACTGACAGTGTAGTACAACAGCTAAATGGTTCCTTACACTACTTTGGCCAAAGTGTTTACGTTCAACGAAGAACATAGGTCATATGTCACATTCACTAGCCAGGTTCAACTTGACTTAAGGCTATCTTAATTCTACGCGTAGGTTGGTCTATCGGGGTAGTCCGTACCCTAGACTTCCTACAACATCTTACTACTGGAATGATGAATCTATTAAACAAGATACTACAACTGACGCCCTAATTCAGGATATACACATCCTAGGGATACAATAACTTGACTAAGTTGTTTGTATCTAGTTGTAGTATATAACTTGCAAATATTCTCGATTCAATCCTAGTAACTATTATCTATACACAAGCATATGCTCCTTATATAGAGCCATTAAATACTACGCAGATTGCTTTCCATTAAGTAATGTAAACTGTACACCAATGACAACAAAAAGCCATGAAAAGACTACATACATGATACTTTTTATATCACAACTTATCACATGTTTAAGAAACTGTTATTCTTTTTAATTCAATCCTAAGTCTACCAGACAATTAAACTCTTTCCTTTCCAGCCATGACTATAATTCAGAGACCTATCAGATTACTCTGGAGTATTAGAAAAATATGTAAAGTAAGAATTTAGCATGCTTGATTTAGCTTTCCAGAAGTTTGGAAGGTAGCTCCTTCACTTGCCTTCACTCAGATGGCTTTCAGCTTGATTCTTGAAACAAATACCCAACACAGCAAACTAGCAATTCCTGATTACTCCTCTCTTAATCAGAGATTACTTCGAACTAGCAATTTCAAACTACTGCTCTCTTGTTCAGAGATTACTTCACATTAACAGAATAAACTTAACAATTTCCTTACTAAGGCGAACTCACTCTTTAGCTACAAAATGCTCAAGGAAAACTTGATTGTAAATTCGTAAGAATATGAGTGCCAAACGCAGGTATTTATAGGTTTGATTTTAAAACTGACTTCCTTCTTCTATGGCGCCAGAACTGCCAGCAAGCTGAGGAATGTTTCAAACTAGAAACGTGTTGCATTAAGGTGAGGGTTTCGACCTCCATTTTTGACAGCAATGGTGTTTGTTTCAATGCGAAATTGTTCAGTTCGTTAAAAACGCGACAGCACTTATTCTGGTGCGTTTTTGCTGCTGGGTTAGATGACAGGTTTTCATTTAAGACTTTTTCCTTGCTCTAATGGCGTCCACCTCCATCTTTTGCTAAGTATGAATCCGTTTGACAGATTCCAAACGTCTGCCCTAACCGCGCGAATCTCCTGCGCGTTTTTCTATTTTCATTCGCCATTTTTTAACGGCTGTGTTCTTTATTTCAAATTTTGCTCAATAATGTTTAATAAATTTCAATACAAATGTGACGCATTTGCTGAAGGCTCAGAATTGGAGTTTAAAAATTCAACGCAATGAAGTCTCCTTAGAGAAATTCGCGATTTGGAGTATTCTTAGAGAAATTCGCGAATTTTTATTCTCTTCTATGATTTTCATTCTTATTTTATAAAAATGTTTAAAATGTTTAGTTTACATTTCATTTGATTTGTAAATTCTTTTATTTAAATATATTTTATATATTCTATTAAAATATTTATATAATATAGTTTTTATATAATTCTTTAAATTATTAATTTAAATAATATCGTATACATTTTTAAACTATATTATATTGATATTTTAATATAATATTAAATATATAAAAATACTTATCTTTATACCTATACATATATATTCATTTACATTATACGTTTATATACTGTGCCTCAATCAATACTTATATGAAAACATGTAAATGTATATATATGTATTTGTATAAATTCAGAGGCAAGATATCGTTACTATATATAACTCATTCATCACGTTAGCTGTGGGTATGTATACTTGTATATATATTTATATATATACTATATGTATAAGTATCCTTAAATACATTTATATTGACACACACGTATGGCATATCCATCTGCTTAATACGTTTGTATCGACATGAATGTACTTATGGGTACTTGTACATATCGTATTCGTATGTATATATGTACAAATACACATATCCACCTCTAACCAGAACTTATTACTTATAAGGTTATACTGGCAAGCATCACTTGTTTACACATTCAGAAGAAGACACGACTCCTAATGATACTAGACAAGCCTACGGATGACTTACCTTTAACCAGAACAATGACTTAGCTTACTCAGTTCTATGGTTTGTGTGTGTATGTCCAGTTGGTATCCATTACTGTTTACCCGACCAAGTTCTTCCCCGAGTGATATCTCTCCTCTGTCTCGAGGTACGAACCTGTTTCCTGCAAATCATGACATGGTAACGGAAGTCATTTGCTCAAGACCAAAGTAATATACATTAAGCATTGTAGAAAGTTAGAACAACATTATTTCATAACTCAATATGCTAATTTCATTCAAGATTTACATCAAAAGAAGCATCAGATAATGAGACAATCATTTAGGACACATCCAATTGATTACAAGAACAATTCAATTTATTCATCAGAAAGACTCAACATTTACAATATACATCCTATGCAATAGTAGCTATACAATCGGGGTGTAACACCAAGCTTGTCTCGGAAGTGTACAAACTTTACCCTAGAAAGAGGCTTGGTGAGGATATCAGCCGTCTGATCATCAGTGCAAATATACTGGAGTTGGATTGCTTTCCTCAGCACCATGTCTCTGATAATGATACTTGATCTCCACATGCTTCGTCCTATCATGAAATATAGGATTTACTAAAAGCTTTACACAGCTCTGGTTATCACAGTGAATCAATGTCGGCTCTAACATTTGACCAAACAATCCTGCAAGGAGCTTTCGAAGCCATACTGCTTCACGGCCTGCTACACATGCTGCAATATATCAGCCTCTATTGTGCTCAGTGCCACAAAGGTTTGCTTCCTGCTACACCAAGAAATCACAGCAAACCCCAAATTGAAGCAACACCTAGAGATGCTCTTCCTATCAGCTACACTCCCAACCCAGTCAAAATCAGAATAGCCCTGTAATCTCAGATTCCCACTAGAAGCATACCTCAAGCCATATCCCACAGTACCACGCAAGTATCTCAGTATATGCTTTGCTACAACCAGTGTATTTGTCTTGGCTCACACATGAACTGGCTGAGAGCACTCACTCCAAAACAAATGTCTAGTCTAGTGTTAACCAGGTACATCAATGATCCGATTAATTGTCTATACATGGTGGGATCTACCAAATCTGAATCGAAAGCTAAGTCACTCAATTTCTTCAAATTTGTCTCCATTGGTGTAGCCATGGACTTATAGTCCATCATCCCAAATCTTCTCAGTATATCTATAGTGTATTTCCCTTGACTTACGAAGATCTCATCAAGTCTCTTCCATACTTCCAGTCCCAGGAAGTAATGCATAAGGCCAAGGTCCTTCATCTCAAACTCGGAGGCTAACTCTTTCTTACATTGGACAATCAGCTTCTCTGCTCCAATGAGAAATAAATCATCAACATAAAGGACCAAGATCAAGGCCTCACCATCAACAATCTTGAAATAAAGGTTGGAATTTGCATCATTCTTGGTGAAACCCAAACTCATCAAGTATCTATCAATCCTTTCATACCATGCACGAGGTACTTGTTTAAGACCGTACAAAGCCTTCTTCAATTTGCACACATGAGACTCCTTCCCATGAATCACAAAACCGTTTGGTTGCTCGATATACACTTCTTCCTCAATCACACCATTTAGAAATGCAATCTTTACATCCATTTTTTTAACTTCCAGCCCTTCGCAGAGGCAATAGCAATAATCGTCCTAATGGAAGTGTATAAAGCAACAAGAGCAAATGTCTCCTCATAATCTATTCCCTCCTTCTGAGAGAATCCTCTTGCCACAAATCTCGCCTTGTATTCCTCAATGCTGCCATCAACTGCATGCTTGATTTTGTAGAGCCATTTGGAAGTAACTACTGACTTCCCTTCAGGTCTCAGAATAACATCCCATACATCATTTTTAATGATGGACTAATACTCTTTTGTCATCGCATCTCTCCATACCTACTGGTTAGATGCCTCCTCATAATTGGAAGGCTTAGAATCAATGATGTGACTCATCAATGCCACATAACTTGGGAACTTTTGAGGTCTCTTGCTTTCCCTGAAAGTGCCTCGAGGAGCTGCATATTTTTCTGCCTCCTGCATGGTTTTTCGAGCCCATAGGGGCCTCTTCCAACCTGCAACAATATCTATAGGCCCATCAATTGGTTCTATAGGATCAACTAGATCAACAGTCTCAGCTAGTTCATTGGACTCCCTTTGAATGTCAGGAGTATAATCAACAGATGAATCCATATCCTTTCGAGCCTCCTGCTCCTCACTTTCTATCTCCATGTAATCTCCTTTTGATCTTCTGAAGGCTACCTCTTCTTCAAAGGAGACATCCCTGCAGATCTCAATCTGTTTTTGTCCTGGAATATATATTTTGTAAGCCTTTGAAGACTCACTATAGCCCACAAATATACCTTTCTTGCCTAAAGGTTCCAGTTTTGTTCTTTTGTCCTCAAGCACATGAATGTACACAGGACATCCAAATATCCTCAAGTGACTAACCTCAGGCTTCACTCCTGTGAAGGCCTCCTCTAGAGTCATGTTCCCCAATATCCAATGAGGACTTCTGTTCTGAACATATGTTGCGGTTCTGGAAGCCTCTGCCCATAGGAACCTTAGCTGCCTCTACTATAGATCTATTCTTTCTTTCGGAAACTCCATTTTGTTGAGGGTTGTACGGAACACAAAACTCCTTCTTGATCCCTGCCTCAATGCAAAAATCACGAAATCCTCTGGAACTGTACTCCCCTCCATTATCTAATATCAGAACCTTAATCCTCTTCCCGGACATGTTCTCAACTCATGCCTTGAATTCTCAGAATCTATCAAAGACTTCCTCGGACTCCTTGGATTTCAAGAAGTAAATCCAAGTCTTCCGAGAATAATCATCAATGAAAGTCACATAGTACCTGAATCCACTCAATGACGCCACATACATCAGTCCACACAAATCTAAATAAATAAGATCTAAGATCCCCTTGGATCTACCGTCGCTGCTATGGAAGGGACTCTTGGTGTTCTTACCAAGTGCGCATCCTCTGCAGATGCCATTACGCTCTAAATTGAGCTTCGGAAGACAAGTAACCATCTTCTCCATAGTGGGAAGGGCTCTGTAATGTAAGTGAGGAAGTCTGCTATGCCATAACTCACTCAGACTGATAGAGCCGTGTAATAATGCCTGAACTGGTCGAATTGACAATCTGTATAGGCTCTCTTGATGAATACCAATCACACGAGTTGTTTTCATGTTGGGAGTTCTTGGGCCATGCAAGAACCTTTCCTTTAGAGAAGGCAACCTTGTACCCTTTGTCCTCCAAGGCTGAAATGGAGACAAGGTTCCTTTTGATCCCTGGTACGAACAATACATCACTCAATTGAAGAGGGATACCCGAATTTAGCTGGAAGGAAGTGGCCCCAGCTCCCTTTACGACATAACTACCATCATCTCCAATTATAACCTATAAATTGGACTCTTTCTCTACTAAGTTTGTAAGATGCTATCTATAGCCTGTAATGTAACGTGAAGCACCACTATCTATCAACCAAGTATCACTGTCAGTTGGTACATTACTTGAAAGAGCGGAGATGAATAGGAATCCTTCTAAATCATCTTTTGAATGTCTTGACTCCTTCTAAGATGCCTCTTCATCAATGTCTACAATAGAAACATGTTGCTTCAACTTTAATTTATAGTCTCGACAATAGTGTCCATACTTGTCACACCTATAGCACTGAATATGAGAGAGATCCTTCTTTTTCAATTTTGGAACAGAATTTGCTTTTCTATCTCTATTCCTCTTGAAGGTGCCTCTTTTTCTTTCTCTTCCTTTGCCTCTTCCTCTAGTAGCATGTGTAGCAAGAACTTGATTTTCTTCATTATGGGAGTTTCACCCATTTCCTCTTGTTGCTAGTCTGGTTTCTTCCTGAATACAGTTAACCCGTAGGCTATCAAACTTGGGCAACTTGGATCTTCCACTGATGCTCTGAATGAAAGGTTCCCAAGACTGGGGAAGACCATTTAGAGCCAATATAACAAGATCTTTCTCTGTAACTGTATCCCCAATAGTGCTCTATTGATCTCTCAAATTAAAGATCTTCATAAAGAATGAAATGACTAACGCTCCTCTAGCCATTTTTACATGATGGAGCTGTTGTCTCAGAGTGAGGGCTCTGCTGGTGTTGTTGATGTCATACAGTCCTTTTAGTACATCAAACATTTCTTTAGTTGTCTTCATCTTGGAGATGATTGGTACTACGTGATCCTTCACGGAGTCTATCATGATCTTTCTAGCCTTCGTACCATTTTTCTTCCACTAGATTTTCTAAGTCTTTTGTCGGCTTAGGCATGTCAGCTTCTACTAATTCTAGAAGATCATCCTCTTCTAAGGTAATAAGTACCCTAAACTTCCAAGAGTTGAAATTTGAAGCCCCATCAAGCCTATCTTCTACCTTGACACCGGTCACCATCTTCTTTTTTGAGTAACTAACCTAAACAAGGAATTGACTTCTACACAATGCTTAGTCAAATCTGATCAGATTTTCCCGAACCTTGGCTCTAATACCATGTTAATTTTAGATCAGTTATGAACAGTAATCAAAAAAGTAAACACAGAATAGTGAACACAGAGATTTTATCCTAGGAAAACCCTTCTACTCAAGGGAGAAAAACCCAACAACACTTTACAAATAAAAGATCAGGTACAATAGTGCAAAAAATCGCACTTGAGAATCAAGCCAAAGAAAGGCATAACATAATAATATAATCCAGCACTGAAGTAATGCGAATTTCTGAGTAGAAATAAATCTCCTTCTTGAGCAACGAATCTTCTTCTTGGACACAAAAGAACGAATGAATGAATTGATATGAAGAGAGTCTCTCTCCTATTTATACAAGTCCCGTCATACTCCACTTGAGCCGACCCAGCAAATTGAATAAATGTTTATAATTAATCTGTCTTGACTTCTAGCCAACTAGGGTAATACCTCCCGAAGCTATAAACATCAACATCCCCTTTCCGAGTGTAAATCATAAGGAGATCCTTTGAAATATCCCGAGCAAAATTACCATGCAAAAAAAAATCGATTTCATGACTTCAAGTGAGCAAGCATTTCGTCAAACAGTTAATCATCAACTATGTTTGAATATGATGTTCAGTGTAATTTTCCCAGAATAAAATTGTCTTAAGTGATTCATGTACAATATAGTTCCTCACAAATACAATATCCTTTGCAAGCACTTTCTAACTCAGAAAAGTACTATTCAATAATATTTTCAGAAAATTACACACACAGTAACATGGATAATGTTTTGCTGACCTATTGAGAATGACAGACATTTCATTTGAAAGCTTCGAATCTTTTACTTAGCAGCTCGGCTTTTAAATATTAATATAGTTCCCCCAAGAAGTCACACGCAACTGGCAGATATGCAAGTCCAATGGCCTAGAAGAACATCTACTCGATCATGAAAATATCATAGGGTGCATATTTAATGTCTTTCCCTCCACATATTAAAGTGCAGCAATCTTGGTAGGTACTTGGCGGCACCAAGGAGTTGCACTTCCTTTAGCACTGCAGCAGATCCTCTTTTAATTGTCTAGCAAAAATATCTCTAGCAGTCCACAAAATCTTTTACTACCTTATGTTGACCTCCTTGCATTCTTCTATAGTAGCAATGGTTAATACTATTCATGAATCGCGACTTATTCCTTGACTATGTTTGCTTCAATAATCAGCAACTCCTATTTTAGGTTGTGGCTCCCTTAATAGCTGCGACTAGGCTATTGTAAATGGCGAGAGGAAGCCTGTAAACTATTGGGCCTCATAATATATAAAAACTGTCGCCTATATCTACAGCAATTAACCTCTTTGGAATGGGCACGACAACTTCTTTTCATGTTGCAACTCCAAGACATTGCGGCTAGGTGCATAGAAGCTACGTTACAATGTGAAGGCTTAACAAGCCTTAATAAATATTAAATTAACTGTTTATTTCCAACGGCTAATTCTGGAATCATCATATACCTCCATTAAATCAATAGGAACAGTATGGCTATAGCAATAGCAATGGTAAGAATATCTTATTCATTCCAGTAAACATATTTCAAACCTTCTCAAACTCTGAAAACACTAAAAATTTGTCTTAGCATAAGAATTCACAAATTCTATAACCTACAAACAATATATCCACACATGAAACCTAAATGGCTCCACCTGCAACCAACTAGTATAGGATTCCCACTACTGAAAGTGGTTTACCCATGGGGTTTTCATCCTAGGGTTTCGGCTCCCCAAGAAGCTCTCCAAAATCCAATTAGTTAAAAAAATAAACCAAGCATAATCCCAAAAATGAGCTTCCAATTCCACTTTATACTTCTCATTGCCCTAAAAGTGACTTTATTTAAATATTTTACTTTTTTTGACACATTATTCACTTTACTCAATAAATAATTAATTTAAGTCATCATTTAACTGTGCTTATTTGACAACTTAATTAATTATTTAATTATTGATTATTTCCTGCACAACCAAATGAAAAAGTAGAAAATACAAAAAAACCAATCATCAGTGACATTTGAAGGTGCCAAAATACTCTGGAGCTCCTCGGAAACATCAATATCCCTTCTAGCATGACTAACGGTAACCAAGAAAGTGAAGTTGTCATGATAGAAAACAAGGACATTACACTCTTTCTCATAGGTTAATAGAGCGGTGAAAGGGAAATAATCTAATAATTTAACTTAAGTTGTCCAAGAAGTAACTTTATATTATATTCATAAAAAGGCAACTTATGTTTTATTATTAAAAATGTTGTTTTAAAAAGAGGGGCAAAAAGTATTGCTAAGAACTTTGTAACATAGTTATCTATTGTTCCATTGTGTTTAAGTTGTGTTAGCTCTCTAAAGTGCACCTCAAGATTAGTTCAGTCAAACCTCTCACTTAATCTTTGACTTTTAATTCTTCTAGGGTGTTTATAGAGCTTTGTCCTTGGGTGATCAAATCATAATGCCACCAATCATGTAACATGCCTTCCAAGTGGAGGGTAGTGAATTTAATGGCCTCTTCTTCATACATAGGATTTAATTGGAAGTAGGTATCCAGTTTTTGTAACCATGCTCTAGAGGAGCATTTGTTTGTCCCATCAAATAAAGTTAAGGTAATCTTTCCCACTCAATGGTGTATGTCTCTTTGAGGTTGATCTCGATGATACCCTCTCCACCTTCTAGGTTCATTCTTTGTCTTTGTGTTATAGAATTCACTAAAGGTCAAGCCATTATGGATTGCATCGCTAAGAGTCTTATACTCCTCATGATATCAAGCCATGTTATTTTCTATGCAAGGTTGCAGTTATTGTTCTTCCTTAAGAGGATCTTCTCTTTGTAGGAACTTGGCTTGAAAGTTCTTACTGGGTGGGTTGACTGAAACCCTATCGTTTCTTAAATTACTACCTTTCCCAACATTCTAATGTGGTCTACAAGCATTCAAGTATTGATTCATTTCCCTCAAGGCCTGGGCTATTTTCAACATGGATTCCCTCATCTCTTTGATTAACACCCTATTACTTCGGTTGACAATCTCTCAAAGGTTGATTTCTCCCTAATCCTAGTCACTCATGGTTTCCTCTCTCTTTTTTTCCCTTTGATAATATCTTAGTTTCCTATCGCTCCTTTGCATTAGACTAGGTTTGCATCAAAGTTCTCTATCCCAAACAAGCTGACAAGATCACTTGCTTTGATACAACCATAGTGTCCCTTCCTAGGATTTACGAAGAAAAATGATTTCCATATTATTTTTTTGTTTTCTAAATTTTATATAATTTTTGTATTTTGTGACTACTAATAAATAGAAAACTCTGATGTTTATTATCCTACAAATATTTTAATATAAGATACTTAAACTAAATAATCAAAAAGTAATATTTGCCGATTTGTAATTTTTTTACTTTTTTGAGAGATTGAGATTAAATAAAGTAAATCAACTAAAAAGAACAATGTGTTATCAGCAAACAACATTAGCCTAAAGACAATTATATAAAATTAAACTAAAATATTTTTCCCCCTTTCAAAACATAGATTATAAAGAAAATCCTAACCATACACCTAGCAAGTGACATGAGCATAGAATCAAATGTGTAGCGATTATAAATAAGAAATCTTTAAGAATTTAAATATTGAATCACAACCTTCAAACAATAAAATTTATGTAGTTTACCAATCACAAAACGTTATTATAAATATTAGATTTGTAGCAACACATCAATCACAGAGACTAGTGCAACCCCTCATGAGAGGGGAAATATGCAGTTCAGGAAATAAATCCAGACTGCCTTGTCTAGGCGTCACTAGGGGAATCACAGCTTCTATTAATAAAATAAAATGGTCTTTTGATCCAAAGATTTAATTAAATATCCTTTGCCCCAAGCGTAGAATTAATTATCGAATGTTTCACTTAGAGATAATTTTAGAACATAATAAACAAGCACTGGCATTTAATGAATTAAGTTTTTGATTCTAGCAATCAATGATAGCTGACCTCATATTTAATTTGCCCAACATAGGAAAACATTTGATAGCTCAAAGTCAAGAGATCTTGAGGACACTCAAAGATCATCTATAACAAGCTCAACAACAAAATAAGTTTTATGCAGACCAACACCGTATGAAGAGATCTTTTGAGGTCGGCAACATGGACTACTTAAGATTGCGTTCTTATAGACAATCTTCCGTCAAGAGGAGTGGCACTGAAAAGCTCAAACCAAGATTCTATGGACCCTACAAGTTTGTGAGAAGGATAGGCGAAGTGGCCCGTGCATTAGAACTCCCAAAGAACAGCAAAATCCACAATGTTTTTCATGTCTCTTGTCTAAAGAGAGCTCTTGGTCAGCATGTTGTACCTTCAACATACCCACCACCCTTAGATGTCAAGTGTAAGTTAACTTTGACGCCTGAAGAAGTAATAGACATTAGGGTGAAAAATCTTTGAGGGAGAAGTATCACAAAATAGTTAGTCCAACAACTTGCCAATCGGAGATGCAACTAAGAAGGACCTGACATTTTCAAACACCCTAATTTGCATTTCTTGAGGACAAGCAATCTTGGAGAGGGCGGACTTGTAATGTTCCCTCTTGAATAAATTAATGTCGAATCAAATTGCATTCCATTTTTTTTATTAGCCAAATTTGATCGTTTCTAGTCCCTTTGGTCTCAATTTTCTCTAAGTATTGAGGGTTTTGTGTTTGAGTTTATGTATGCCACCCTTTTATCAAGGTTTTGGACTTGGCCCTCCTAGCATACCTTTTTGCCAAACCCCACTCCTTCCTTTTCCCTTCTCAAAGTTTCAAGCTTTGCCCCAATAGCATGCCTCTCCCCACCTCCCCGACCTCCAAACATCGACTTTCCCATCCTTTTGTTTTATTCATTTCACCTACTTCTTTGCACAACTTGACCACCATTAATGGCCCATTTTGAATTCAAAGCTCTTCAAAGGGTGGTTTTCTCACTAAGCAAACATTATCGACAATTATTAAGGAAGATTTGACTGTATTTGCGGCATCCATGGTAGTAAACAACTACATTTCATTTAATGCGATGGTTGGAGCCCATGACTCTTGGATCATCACAACTTCTCAACTGTTGTTTTGGGCAGGAACTCTATTTTGACCACGGATCTTCTTCTTGTCTACAGTTGGATGCATGGTGGATCTATCATTTGATTATTTACTTTCAAATACCCTAATAGACATCGCTCAAAGCACGTGTAGAGTGATGGACTGAGGACAAAAAATCTTCAACTCTACAACAAACCAAAGGACAAGAACCCTTTTGTTTCATCAGTCAAAGGACGAATATCCTTTGACTCAACATCAATGACTTCTTGTGAAGCTTAGAGGTGGATTCCACAATTTTAGATTCGGCCTATAGGGCACAAGAATGACTAACAAACTCTTCTAAGGATTTGTGGTATTTGTTTATGTTATTTACTACTGTTGCAGCCTCATACTTGCTATAGTCATGACTATGCTTTCTATTACTATTCTCATGTACTGGAATCTCATTGTAAACTCCATTATTAATTCAAAAGCTCTACAAATGTTTGCTCTTTACCTGGTGAAATCTGGGTTAATAATATCTTTATAAACCTGAGAAGAATCAAGATTTTCAATATTTTTGGTTCAATATTAAAACCTTAAGGTAAACCATTAAGATTAAATATTAAGTGTTTAAATGGAAATTTCTATGTCTTTTGAATCTGATTAAAAATAATCACAATAAGACTATTACACCTTTCTAGTGATGAACTACACAAAAAATTACAAAGAAATTAATTGCCAAATTATTTTAATATTATTGATCAGATTTTGCAATACAAAAAATAATAATAAAATAGTCCAACTGCTGCAAACTATTAGAAACTCCCAATAACAAATAATGATTAGAATGGTTTCATTGACCCCAAAGGGTCCCCCTTACCAGATATATCTTCCCCAAGAGAACAACAATTAAGTGAGGGTGGTATGATAGCTACAAGTGTAATGACCCCTTTCTAGAGGATGCGTTTAGACCCGAATCTTGCATTCAAAGTGTTTCTCAAAGAGATATTAGATTCATTAGAGATCAATAAATTTCTGTAATAACATTTAATAAGGTCAAAGATGACATAAATATTACATTCTTGTCGAGGGATTATTCATTCCCTCCTCATCACTCACTATGAATGATAATATATTTCATAAGTACATTAGACATTAAACATCTTTCAAGATCTCATAGGTGGAATTCTATTATCCCATAGTGAACGAATAGAGTGATTGACACATATAAGGCTCAATAGTTGCTACAAGCATCATTATTAGATAATCGCAAATAATACATTATATATATATATATTGTCTTGTTCATTTTGTACGTGTCCACCATCTATGATGTATCTAACTATACACTTATCAATTGTTAACATGCCATTCCACCCCTCAATATATTTATCCACCCTAATATGTGCCATTATGAATTTAGATAGAGGGATCCACCTTAACTATGAGTCTAGTAACATGATATGCAATTCTTACCTATGATAATATGATATGCATATCAGACTAACTATAAACAACAATAATTACCCTGCATTACTATCTCTATCAATATTAAATATTAATGTATTTATCAAATACCAATTATTAATATCTACCTTTATTTAACATAATCTTGAAATCATAATATAGTTACCTCAAGTCACGAATCAATCATTATTACCTAATTGAACATAATACATATATGTATATGCATAACTATTACCAATTAGTTATATTCATATACTTATCGTATTTATTACGTATTATCATAAATTAGAATGTGATAATATACTATTTATATTCTTATTTACATATTATCCATGCTTATTACTTATTTACCTTTTTCATATTATCTATGTTATTTTCTTACCTCCATCCATCTGTAGATATCAAGCACTGAAATCAGAAGGCACTTACTTTTTGAACCGGCCTGCTAATGTTGACCAAATCTGACCCTTTTCCCAGTGCTAACTTCATCCTCCAGCCACGGGTGATTATGTTTGCTTTTTTCCCCTTCCATGATCCCTTAACCTTCTTTTCCAACCTCTACTTATACCATCTTACGCAGGAGAAAGAGAAGAGATTTCATTTGGTCGTGCTTTTCTGTTTGGAGGGACGTGACCCTTGTTTGGTTGCTGCCAGCGGTGACTTTTGATGATTTAATCGCTGCCTACGCATGCAGCTGTTAGTAACTATAAATGTTCTTGTTTTTAATATGTTTTTATTTATATTGGTTTTACATGCTTTTAAATATATTTATATTTATATGCTATTTTATATATCTTTGCATTTACATTCTATTTTATTTTTATATTCATTTAATATTTGTAATATTATATTATAATGGTTGTGAATATAATATTTTAAATTGATAACCATAAAAATATTAAATTATTAATTTGTATATATATATATATTTTTTAATTTGTATTTTTGACATTTACTTTCTCTATTTGCATTTCGAGGCTTAGGTATTTTTATATTTGATTTATTATTTATTTCAGTATTTACAATATTATAATGACTTTAAATTACTAATGTTATATGTTTATATTTTATATTCGGTAATTATTATCTTTGGATAATTATGATTATGATTATATTGCCAACATCCTTATATATATATTATTTATTTATTTGTTTCTCGATACTTTATATCTTAGTGACAATTTCGGGGGACATGACAACAAGTAATATTTTTCCTTTTTATGAACAACTTCTAACAAAATGGATCGCAATGTTTTACCAAAGTACTGCAGCCTTTAACAAATGAAATTGCAACCTCTTAATATTATTTAAACTCCTATTGATTACCACTCCTCATGAGGCACAACAAACCAACAAAATTAGCTACAACAAGTACAACATCCTCTTTAAATTATAATGAATAGAATATAGTTTTTGATTAGGGGGTAAAATAGGTTTTGAATGGACCCAAAACCATTTACAAATAGATTTTGCAGGGACACAAAACCCTATCATAACAATGAATGCTGCCAAGTGATAAATCATAGACAAACAACAACCAAACCATAGTAGTAAAAGAGAATATGATCATGAAAAACTAATTGCAACTAAACAAGGCCATAGCCTCAAAGCAGACCAGCTCAGGAAAAACAACAGTCCTAAGCACAAAACAAAGAACCAGCAAAGGCTTAAGCCAAATAAAACTTACAATAGAAACTACTTGAAGCAAACAAACCACAACAAATAAATTGCTCAAAAAAACAGTTCTTCGGCCAGCAGGCCACAGCAAACAAACCGCTCAGAATAACACTTTCTGAGCTAGGAAGAACAACAATCCTCTCCCACAAACTCGAACTCCATCTATATAGGAGCCAACTCCACCTCAAAAGGAATTGCAAGAGAGAAAGCCAGCTAGTGAACCATAAGCCTCCTACCACACCCACAAAGAAAATCTTCACCTCAATAGAAGATATCTCCACCTCAAAAGGAGAAACAAGCTATGAAGATTGTAGGAGAGAAAGCAAACCAGCAAAAAGGGCAGCCATAGCATCCTTCAACAAAACGAGCATCCAGGTCTTCAAAAAATTCAATGAGTGCACCCCAGCTATAAACAAATAAACCGAAAAAAGGATAGTCAATGCTCCCTTGAACAAACACCACCCAGCCCTTCTAGCCCAACCACTCTCCACCTTTATAGGAGAAAGCTCCACCTCCATAGGAGAAGCCAAAGAGGGGTCAACTAAACAAATCCCTCAACCACCTTGTTAGAATTGGCTATGGCTGCCACCCAAGATCTATGGACCAAATGGAAAGCACAAGAAAAGAGAGAAAATATGACAAGAATAAACTGTATTCAATGTCATTAATATGATATGCAGTACAATGATTACATAGGAGACCCCTTGGTTATATAGCCAAGGTGAGAACATAGAAGGGCATAAGATTATGACAAGTGTCAGAATCTTATGACATGAGACAACTAGGAAAACTTATCACTCCACAAAAGATGGAGAGATAATCACATGATGTGTCCACAAAAGGTGGAAGAGATGAGGTAATGACATGTCAAGTCCACCAAAAGTGGAGATTCTCCAACAACCTCCTATGTGGTCCCTAAGTAAACTTAACTAAGGTGTAATTATGACCTAGGACAAGGTACAAAACATTTAATTACACCAACACCCCCCCTTAAGTGCAACTTAGGGAGAATGTACACAAATGCAAACAATGCAAGATGGGTCGCGGCTACTAGGCCATGTTAGGTACCCATGTACACACAATGCAATCTCTCACAAGCGAGGAAAGGGAGAAAACCTCATGGGAAAAACTCCCCCTCAAAAGAGAGATGAAATACAAAATATAAATGCTCTCAATGATGCATGAGAAGGTAAAAACCCCATGTGAGGAAAAAGACCCCCCCATAAGAGAGAAGTAGAAGAGAAGCAAGGTAGCCCCCCCTCAATGTGGAGTCTCCTGCAATGATGGTAGAAGCTCGACATTGAATGCTGAAGATGATCCAATTTCGCCGAACAATGTTCCTCCCCTTAGGAAGAAACAAAACCAAGAATGTATGCACGATATCAAGATGTATGATGTATGATGATGTCTCTGAAGCATGCTCAAGTGTCTCCATGTTGATGCAGAAAGCTGAACCACTCCAATCAGGTGTTCTAGGCCACACTGCTGAAGAGGAAAATCCAACATCTAGTAGAGAAGAATGTAGAGCACTATCCAAAGACAAAGATATCCCCTCTGAAGATAAAGAATCCTCCTCCAAATGTTGTCCAAAAGTATCCACACTCACGCCAATCTGTGAAGAATGATCATGTAGAGAATGAACAAGAGGGTCAAGGTGTTCCCTCACAACAACTGAAGAAGGTTCATCAAAGAGAAGAGAAGATGAATGCTATCAATGGTGTCCTCCAAATCTGCAAGATGAGACTCCACGAACAAGTCTGAAATACCTGTTAGGAAGCCATCCAAAGTAGCCATATCTGGAAGACAATCAGGATCTTGCTGCATTGAATCACTAGGAGCCAAAACTATAGCAACACAAGTATCATCAAGTACAACAGTAGGTGGAGGAGATGAAATGCATGGCTCAAGTACTGGATCTGCTATGAGTATGCCCAAGTTCAAAAACCCAAATGTCTCCTCAGAATCATAGTTGTGATCAACAGTCAAAGGAACATCGTCATCATCAGAAGCAAACTGTGCAAAGGAATACAACCGAGATGAATGATCAACCACCCCAGTAGCAATGATATCTCTAGTCTCCAAGTCTCGAATGATAACAGAATCAGGAGTAAACTCCACAGTTCTCCCATCTCCACCATGTGTAATCTGATATATGGAAAGTAGATTGTTCATCAAATGAGGAACACACAAGACATCCTGAAAAGTGTTTTCCCCAATGCTAATAGATCCCTTCCCTGTTACACTCATGTATGTATTGTTTCCCATCAAGATAGGAGACATAGAACAAGGCTGAAATGAAGAGAAGATAGTCTGTGAAGATGCCATATGATGTGATCCTCCTGAATCTAGAAGCCATCTCCGTAATCTTGGACTTGAATGAGCACAAAGAGCTTGTCCTTTATATCCTGATATATATGTTTGACCTTTGTCCTTTTTAGACTGTTTTGAAGTAGAAGGAGAAGAAGATGATTCAAACATTCTAGAAGGCAAATCAATGTGATTCTTTTTGAGAAGATTTTTCAACTCATCAATATCCTTCTTATAACAATAATGTTCTTCATGTCCATCCTTCTTGCAATATGCACAAAAAGGTCTCTCCTTCTTAGATGATTTCTCTTTTGAAGATGAATCTTTATGTTCTTCTGTGGAATTTGATGTGGCTTGTGTGTTCTTCTTAGGCTTGTTCTTTGTCTTTTCTTTGCCACTTGAAGACTTCTCATCCTTTACAACCAAAGCATGTGATTTTGAAGACTTCAAAGTACCCATTTGAATAAGCTTATCTTGCTCCCTAGTGAGTTGCATAGCAAAATCTTCAAAGGAAGGCATCTTAAACTCACTCCCAAAGGCATTCTTTGTAGCATAGAAAGTAGACACAAACACTGAATATTCAGGTCCTAGCTTTGAAAGAACACTTAAGATCAATTGTGTATCTGATTTCTCAATTTTACAATTCTTCAATTGTGTTCTTAGTGACTTGAATTTGGTGATGAAGTCTTGTATGTTGTCAAAATTACATGGATTGAGACTGATTAATTCATTCTCCAACAAATGTCCTTGAATTTCATCTGTTTTCCCAAACAATTCTGACAATGTAGTCCACATAGCCATAGGTGTATCCAACTACTCAATGTGAAACAACAACTCAGAAGAGACATACAAGCACAAATAGCCAATGGCTTCTTCACAACTATTCAACCACTTATTCTTTTTAACTTCATCATTTTGTGGTTCACCATCAAGCCCATGAACTATCCTATACAATCTTTTTACTCTTAGCAATTTGTTCATTTCTGATTTCCATTTAGGATAGTTGTAAGGTGTTAGAAGTGGAATTGTAGATGGCTCCATGATGAAACAAGAACAAAAATCAAGAGGAATGCAACCACACCACAAGAAGAATCCCCCCCAAATTCACTCAATCAAAGAACCCCCCAAGCAATATCTGATTTGGCACTTTATCAGTAGTGCGTTTACAATTGCCACTTGCCAAAAACAGCAAAGTGGTCTTTGATTTTGGTGCTTACAAATGTCCAAAATAGGCCACAGTACCAAGTACAATTTTTGGTACAAAATGAGATCAATCTGATCCAACCACTGAGAAGTACAGGAAAAATCGTGCACTTTCAAAAAAAACTGCACTCAAAAATATTACCGTAGGAGCAAGATATGAGCTCCCGAAGTTCCCAAAATGAGGATGAAGCAGCAACACCTGTGAGAATCTGCAAATTCTGGAAAATCCAGGCACCAAAACCAGAAACTGATTTCACCAGTGCGTAGAGCACGAAATTCTATCCCAAATCAAAAAAAATTGCTCAGAAAAATGACTCAAAATGAGCAAGATATTAAGCTTTAAAGTTCGACTGCAAAAATGAAAATGCAAATGGTGAGGGGCAGAATATTTTCAAAAGTCCGCTGACGCAGGCTGACGTCAGCAACTTTATCGATTAAATTTGACGTCTTCGGGCCTGTCAAAAAGGTATATTCTCTGCCGCAGAATATTCGTCAACCCCAAGCTTAAGATTGACGGCTATATGGCCATCAGAGTCGTCGCCGGTACTTCCGTAGGAATAGTTTTTATGCCACAGAATATTCCCTGTCGCCGCCGGAGAATGGACTACCGCCGGTGGATGAAACTGCGGCCGCCAATGGGGGAAATGCCAACCGCCGGTGATTTGACCGCCGATGGAAACGATTCTGGAATATTGGAAGATGTCGCCGGACTTTTGTTGAAGCGCCGGTGGAATCAACGGAGGGGGCCTGTGGATGGCGGAGCCTAGTGCCCACGTGGCGTGAGCTGATGGGCTCGGTACCTGCGGGTACAGACAGGGTACTCTGTACCCTTTATACAGTCCGCATAATTTTTCTGCGTTTTTATTTTTTGTTGTTTTTTTTTTGAATTTTGAATACAAATTTCTGAAAAATAATATAGCGATTGCTATATAAAAATTTTCAAAAAATTTCCAAATAATAAAATATTTTATTTTTCAAAAAAATCGTACCAACTAGTAATGATGGCAACCTGGGGGCCGTACGACTCTCGGGTAAAAAAAATTTGCCTCACCGGATGACTTGCTCCGAATCAGACGATTTGACAGTCGATCTTAGGGTTTTTGGCCCTTCTGGACGCGATGGCAGGGTCGGATTTGACCCAAAATGCTCGAAAATTGCAGCTACCTTCTGGATCTGGCAACCACACTTCAGCTTCAAACCCTCATAGATTTGGCCTCGTATGTCCGATTTGGACAAAACAAAAGGCAAAATCGACTATCTCGAACCTTCCGGACACAATGGTGAGCTCAGATTTGCACCAGCAAGCTTGGATGTGAACCTGCAACAAAGAGCCACGAACAGAACCTCCTCAGATCTGGAATCTCTCTTTAGAAAAAGACTCTCCAATGGCAACCAACATGCTCTGATACCATGTTAGAATTGGCTATGGCTGCCACCCAAGATTTATGGACCAAATGGAAAGCACAAGAAAAGAGAGAAAATATAACAAGAATAAACTGTATTCAATGTCATTAATATGATATGCAGTACAATGATTACATAGGAGACCCCTTGGTTATATAGCCAAGGTGAGAACATAGAAGGGCATAAGATTATGACAAGTGTCAGAATCTTATGACATGAGACAACTAGGAAAACTTATCACTCCACAAAAGATGGAGAGATAATCACATGATGTGTCCACAAAAGGTGGAAGAGATGAGGTAATGACATGTCAAGTCCATCAAAAGTGGAGATTCTCCAACAACCTCCTATGTGGTCCCTAAGTAAACTTAACTAAGGTGTAATTATGACTTAGGACAAGGTACAAAACATTTAATTACACCAACACACCTCCTCAACCTCCACCTCAATTGGAGTCATAATTTGAAGAACCAGAAAGAGAGAAGCAGAAGGAGCAGCCATAGTTTCCTTGCACCACAACACCAAAACCACCTCATACAGGAGGTTCTCCATCGAGCCCCACTGGAAGCAGAAAACCATCTAGGCCTTCAAAATTAACTTTGTAAACAGCCCAGCCATCAACAAGGGCAGCAAACTCACCCTTAAAGCAAACTGGGCAGAGAGTAAACAATCCAACAGAAAGGGCAACAAAAGCTCCCTTTAACAATGAGAAAACTTGGGTCTTCAAAAGAGGCATTAAGCATAGCCCATCCAACAACAAGAAAAATTGGGAATAAAGACCCCCAACCAAACATGTGCAAACAGGGAAAAGTAGGCAGTAGACCAAAAGCTCTTGGACAACTGCAAACTCGAGAAAATCCTTCTCCATAGGAATAACCAACTACAGTGGCAAGAAGAGGTCAACAAAAAGAACATAAAAGGTAGCATCAACTCCCTTAAACCACGAAACAAACGAAGATATCAGAATAAGCTTTAAGCCCATTTCTCCTAACGACACATTCCTCATGCTCAAGAATGACCCCACAACCAACAAAAAGAACTGATGCAGCACCAAGGAAAGGCCACATCCCAAAGCTTCCTAGCAGGACGACACCAACAACCAGCCTTGCAACACCGCTTCCCAACAAGCCAACAACAACAGCTAGCTCTGAACCACCACTTCCCAATAGGCCGACAGCGGCAACCAGCCCTGCAACACCTCACCTCCAGACAGTAATCCATCCACCTCCTCTAAATCTTCTCCTTCCTCTCCAACATCATTCCCTGATATCAAATCCCCGCCGCTCTTCCCACTATAGTTGTGGC
Source organism: Sequoia sempervirens (assembly GCA_007258455.2). Taxonomy (NCBI): domain Eukaryota; kingdom Viridiplantae; phylum Streptophyta; class Pinopsida; order Cupressales; family Cupressaceae; genus Sequoia; species Sequoia sempervirens. The sequence continues at coordinate 116,136 of VDFB02317449.1, read as the reverse complement.
TGGCCTAAATAGGGAATAAAGTAGTAACAAATATCAACAACATATGTTAATAATTAAAATGAAACAATATTAAGTTATTAACTATAGCAACAACATAAAATGGCTGAAAAATAAAGCTAGTTCGGCCAGCCAATAATATAAAATATATTATTTGCATAATAAATTCTCACAAATAAAAAATAGAAACTCCACACAGACAAATTGTGGAAAACTAGAAACCTCCCACCAACTAAAACGTACTAGAAACCTATAACTACTCAAGTCAATGGGAATTTCTAAATGAAATTACTCAAAAAATAGGACGGTTTTCGTTCTTGAATCTATTATTTGCCAAAGGGTTTTAATGCTAGGGGAGAAAAGATGAATAATGTTCAATCATCAAAGAAATGAATTTCATAATATGAAATTTGAATTGGTAACCCTCTCTATTCCTTAACTCCTTATATAGGCCTTTCAAGAAGAAAAAAAATCTCCTTTTCCCTCCAAACTTGATTTTTTTTAAATGACTAAATGAACTTTTATAAAATACATTAGTTTTTGGACCCCATTCCTAGAGTCACTTTTGATCCCTATTTTAAAACAACTTTTATAATAATAAATATAAGTTATCTTTTTATGAATAGAACTTAAAGTTACTTTTTCAACAACTTAAGTTAAATTATTAAATTATTTTCTTAGCTCAAAAAAGGGACATGACAATAATCTCCATTGAAATTAAAGGCTAGAAATATATAATTGTCCTAAACAATCAAGCAATGAGTGAGGAAGCAACTTCCTTAAATTCATCAAATTTGACTCTAGATAAGAGTAGATAGAGAAGCATGATCAAGGTCCCATGGAGCCAAATGCTAAAGGAATCTTTGAATTGCAATTATGTTCAAAAGACGAAACAAACTGCCTTCATGATCTATTTCATTGGCAAATGAAAGATTATGAAGTATTTCAACCAAACTACAATTTTATTGAAACTACAAAGATTAATAAAGATAAACAAAAACTACAAGATAACAAGAAGAAATTGAAGAAATCATTTAAAGTTGAGGAAATTTGGAAGAATGATTTGAAAAAGTTATATGGTACAAGTGTGAAAGATGACATACCTAGTTTGCAGTTAACAATTCACTTTCAAAGGCTGAAATCTATTGATTATGTGGACCCGACCAAACTATCCGTAATAAACAATGTACCCCATGGATGCAAGGACAAGAACAACAGGCGCCCCCCTCCCCATTCCAAAAAAAAAAAAAAATTGGGGATGTCCCAAGGATGCCCCATCTACAAGGGGAATGTCCCCTGGATACATCCCCCATTTGGGAGTAAAAATTGGAATCTCTACTTATATCTTACAAGTTACAAATTATAATTATTAATCAAATATTGCTTGCTTACAAACTTCTAAATATTTTATTTGTAAGTTCTGTTGTGACCTTTTCACACATCGCCCCATTCAAGATGGGGACCCCCTAATTTTTTGCTCCGTTCCGGTCTTTTGGCTTGGGTCTCTCTCTCTCTCTCTCTCTCTGTCTCTTTTCTGGTGTCCGTCTTTCGGGGGGTTGTGTCCGTCATTGAGCTTAAACGCGAAATATTGGCCAAGTCTAAAATTAGGGTTTCGTCGTTCCTGGTCAATTCAGGGTCAAAGTGAGAAAATTGAAAATTGAACTTAACGTTGTTGTCAGCAGGCATCCAGCAGGTTTTCAGCCAAGTTTCATCAAATTCCAAGGTACTTACTATTTTTAGTAAGTCTGCAATTCAGGGCAGTTTGTCAGCTATTTTGAGATTCCGATCATCACACTGCATTCATAGCGTATCAGGCTGCTTGCATGCCAAATTTGAGCAAAAACGGACAACTTACTATTTTTAGCAGTCCGGCTTCCGGCACGAATTTCAGGGTCCAGATGCAGAGATTTTCTTTGCATGTCTGGATATTCCTTCTGGGTTTTTCGAGACCTTCGCGACGATATAACATGCAAGCCGAGACGACCACTTTCAGGATTCAGCCTTCCGAGGCTATTTTTAGGGTTTGCATGTCGAAATTTCTTTTGCATGTCAGGTGATTCCTGATGGGTTTTTCAAGAGCTTCGCGATGGTGTGACATGCAAACGGAGATTCTCACTCAGTAAGGAACTTGCTATTTTTAGCGTGTGTCCGGCACGCCACCCAGCAGTTCGATTCACGAAATGATCACGTTGCGAAACGAAGGCAAACCGAGATCTTTTGATACGCATGCAATGCAAATTAGGGTTTTCCTTCGAGCCTAAAAATAGGCATCAAAAGTCAAAATCTTCAAAATCCGGTGTAAACCACTGCGATCAGCGTCCTTCAGGCTATCTGCTGGTGAAATTTCAGGTCAAACGGAGCACTTACTATTTATAGTAAGTCAAACTGGAAACATGCTAAAAATAGTAAATCAGCTGCATGCGTCAGTGTCAGCCAACAGGTCACGTGGCGAGGAGCGCCTCATTCAAATTTCAACTCAATCGGAGCTTGGGAGCTATCAGAAACAAGAGCTTACTATTTATAGTAAGCCACCTTCAGAAACAGGGTATAAATAGTAGGGTGACTAAAAGTGGCAGTGCCAATAGGTTGATAAAGTTATGAGGATGCTATGTTTAAAATTTCAGGCCATTTCGAGCTTCAGAAGTCCAAATTCAGAGAACTTACTATAAATAGCAGGGCACGATGCTGGCGAGGATGATGAAAATTTGTCTAAGTCTAGAATCTCGTCCAGCATGCATAGGGAAATGCGCCCATCTCAGCTAGAGGCGTGGAAAATTTTTGAAAACGAAGTTCATCCTCCACCATGGCTAAAATGCGCCCAAGGCAGGAAAGTCAAACAAAAGTCAAAGTTTTTATCCTGCAGCAGGGGCAAAATGCGCCCAAGATGAAAGAAGGGAAAGTTGAAAAAGTTTCTAAGGCATGAAAAATCCGCCTCACCCCTCAAAATGCGCCCAAGATTGATGCTCATCCTCCTCAGGGGGTGAAATGCGCCCAGTTCACAAGGTGGTCAAAGCAAAGTCAAACGTGAAAATCCTCCTCATGCATCAAAATGCGCCCAAGATTGATGCTTATCCTTCACAGGGGGTGAAATGCGCCCAAGGTTGCAAGGAGTCAAACGGGGTCAAAGTTTCTTATCCACCAGCAAGGGCAAAATGCGCCCAAATGCATCCATGTCAAGACAAAAATTGAAAGGTGAAGAGTCACCCAAGAACGTTGGAAGAAGAAAATCCTTCACACACATCAAAATGCGCCCAAGGTGAAGAAAAGTCAAAAAGTCAACAGAATCTCGTCCTCCTCCATAGGCAAAATGCGCCCAAACTTGTGCATGTGAAGAAAAAGGCGTAGAAGTTGAAGGGTCACAAGGAGTGGTGGCAAGTTTGTCCTCCTCCTACAAGGAAATGCGCCCATGTTTGGATGTGAAAAGTAAATGCAAGTGGTAAATGGGATGAAAAAATTTGCCAAAGCGTGGTGAAAAGTAGTAAAAGATAGGCGTTATCCTCCTCCACACTAAGAATGCGCCAAGGGTGGTGAAGGCAAGCTGGTAGGTTGGGCGCTCAAGGTGATCAAGGTATGTGTGGCGTTTTTTTTTTAGTTTTCCCCTCAAAGTGTGATATGCGCCTAAGGTTATAGGTGTTGGAGATTTTTCCTAAGGCGTTGAGGGTGATGTGTGTGTTAGAAAATATTTGAAGGTGTTGAGAATAAAATGCTAAGTGAAGTGCGCGCCTATGTTGAAGGGAGTTATAAGGTGTTAGAAATATTTTGAAGGCGTTGAAATGTTTGAAGGTGGTGAAAGCGGGATGAAGTGTGCTAGGCGCCTCAGGGGGGGAAAATAAGATATTTTCTAAGTGTTGAAAATTTTCTAAGGCGTTGAATAAATGTTTTCCAAGTGTGGAGTGAAATACAAATGAAGTGAGGTGTGCCGGGAATGTAAAATTTCTAAATGAAGTTGATCAAAAATTCCTCTCCACTGGCAATCAAATTTTTTTTTCTAAGGCAAAATGCAAGGGATGATTTAAATATTTTCTAAGGCAAAATTATTTTCCTTGGAAAATATGCCTGGAACTCAGATGATAAAATTTTCCAGAGCACGAGCAACTTTTCCCAGTGATGAAGTCAGAGATGATGATAATACAAAATGATTCAAATTTTTCAAGAAGTCAGAGCAACACAGAGTGATCACAGGCGAAGAACAAATTTAAATAATGGAAATAATATTTTTCTAAGGTTCAAAATTCGAAAAATTAAACGAACCCGTTCGTTGGGTACCCATGGATCCGAGACATTCTGGAGAAAATTTGCTTCTGGGTACTGAACGTTTGCGATGATGAATGGATTTCCAAGTCTTTCAAGCTTCGCCGACACCTTTTCAATGAAAAATTTAATCAGTGCTCGAATTGTGAGTTTTCCTAAGGGAAAATTTTAAATTTTCTAAGGCAAATTTGAATAAAATGTGCTTTCAAGATGAATTCTCTCCGAACGATGAATCTGAAGACAGTTGCCTAGATAAGTTTGTTTAAACTCTTCGAGGATGAATTTTCCAGAGTAGATGATGAAGTTAAAAATTCGAATTCAAGTGACAGAGCTCCGGCTGGTGAGTAAAAAAATGATGAAATTAAATCAAATTTTCGAAAGCAAAATCCAGAACGCCAGTCAAAGTCAAGTTTCTAGAAGAATAATATTCCCGACGACTGGAGACAAGTGTCAGAAACACCAGAGAGGGAAAATTCGAATTCTTGAAGTGGAGTAGTGGAGTTTAATGGCACTGGCTAAAATTAACTTCTTCTAGAATTCGAGTTTTGGCTATAAAATGAAGATGTTTTTCACTTATTTTCACAGCTGAAAGTCGAATTTGCTCTGAGAGTGAAACATTGCAGTGAGTTGCTGAAGCTGAAGTTCAAAATTTTGCTGAGTCTGAGTGAGTTGTTGAAGTTTGAATTTTGCTGAGAAGTTGAGGGGGCGCACTTGGGAGTTGATCAAATTTGTTGCTCAGAGAAGTACGCCTTAAGTTGCTGAAGTACTTGCTGGTTGGTCAAGGTACGCCATTGCTGAAGTAGAAGAGGTACGGCCTTTGCTAGTGTTGAAGCTGAGGTCTGAAATTTAGTCTAAGCTTAGTTGAAGTTGCCTGTGGGGCGCCTTGAAGTCAAAAGTACGAACTTGCAAGATTGCTGATTGCTGGTTTGAAGTGCAAAGTTAAGAAGTTTAAATTGCTGATTGCTGATAGTGAAATAAAGTCATCAGAGTTCACTTAGAAATCTGTTCTAAGTGTCGGAATTCGAATATATTCAAGAGAAGAAGCTGAGGTTTGCAAACACGAGAGTTATTGCAGCTTCTAGAATTCGACTGCAGCCCCTATCATTGCCTTATTTTATTAAATTTAATTGCTGATGAATGTTTGTTATGTTGCAGATGGCTGAAGTGAGGACAACCGGAAAGGACAATGGTGCCTCCAGACAGGCTACAATCAAGAAGCTCAGCAAAACATTCATGCCAGAGTCGAAGTTCATTTCAAAGCTGGGCAAGTTGACGGATACTAACCTGGGCTCTGTCAACCTGGAAACCCTCAAGAACAGGCTGTTCGGGATTGGAAGTCATTGGGCTTCGGTCACTTCGCACAACATCATCCGAAGTGGGTTATATGCAGCTGCTGGTTTTCCGCCAGCCATTCTGTGCTCAGAGCTTATAATGGAGTGCGCCAACTGCTAATGAAGGGAACACCTATCGATCATGTCACCGTGATGGCCAAGTACTTGCCAATCTCACTCCGGCGGCCATTGGTGAAGCTTTCGGGATCCCGGTGCACAGGAACATGATCTACAAATCCAGAGAGCGAGCAGAGCGGATGTATGCTTCTGCTTTCGAGAGATGCATGGATACAATTAACACTCACTAGATGAGCACTCCAAAGCCATCTCGTGCGAAGTTGCCAAAACATCATAGCAGAGGACCCCGGCAGAATATTGTGATCTTATCATGTTGCCGAAAGCGTGGTTGGTGGTTGCCCACAGCCCTACATTTTCGAAATTTGATGTTTTATTACATCAACCCGGTAAGCGACTCGGAAGGATTATAAGCCACTACCGGTGATGATCAGCGATAATATACATCAGCAGCTCCTGAGCCTGAGGAGGACTAAAACGTTTTACATGAGCTCTTATCTTGTCTACATGTTGGCACGAATGACGAGGTACAGAGGGATTTCTTACAAGGAACCCGTCGGTTGTGGCTCCCACCAATTCAAAATCCATGAGGCGTGTACACAGTTGCACCTGTCGAGTACAACCTACTACAAACGTGTCAACGATTCATTCACCATGTACATCACGATCGGCTTCAGGAGCGGTTACACCACAGAATCTCTAGAGATGCCCAAGAATTGATCGAGAGGTATGGGTGCTGGTTTATACAATTTCCGAGATTTTCATACATTAGGCTGCAAGGATTTGCTTCATACCCTTATAGGCTGCCTAAGTATCCAACAGATAGAATAATAATGCTAGAGATATCTGCATTGCTTTGCTCGACAAAAACTTTAAGAAGAAGAAGAAGGGGATGATAGAGTTTCCACCAGGATGGGCAACTCGATGAGGTGTGTCCTTCGATACAGGCAGCTAGGGAAGCTGAGAGTGAGCTTCAGTTTTATCACTTCTCATATCATACAAGTCGACAGCACTATGACCCGCACCATAACATCAATTGGGTTCTGTCGAAGGAGTTTAAACATAAGGCCACCATAGAAGATTATTGGGCTGATGCAGTTGATGAAATTGAAGTGAGGAAGAGAATGTTCTCTAGGTTGCCGATTACTCTGATCAGGGAGTGTGAGGTAGTTCCAGTTCCGGACCAGGTTAATGAGGATATGGATGTTGTTCATCCAGATTATGCAGCTGTTCGGGATACTCCACTTCCGCCTATAGACTGGTCAGAGCCCGAGGTTGCTGATTTAGATACTCTCTCTATCCCAGTTATGACATTCACCAGGGCCTGGGTTGATAGGAGAGTAAGCAGATTGAAAAGTAGGTCAATTGCCTTGACTTACAACATGATGGGAGATCACAGGACGCCCACCACAGGAAGAAAGAAACAGATTACACGGGGTCCAGAGTCCAGAAAGAAAGAGCTAGTTCAGCCAGAGCCTCCACGAGTCACAGTGGCAGCACCTTTGGAGACACGTTCTCCAAGTATACAGGAGGTGTCCTTGTTTGCTGATCAGAGGATTACAGTGAATCAGGTACCGGAGATACAGAGTGATATTCAGCCTCCACGGAGGGAGTCAATTGGCCAGAGTGCCAATGTACCTATCAGGATTGATCAGCACGATGATGAGGGGACTTACATCGGCCCCCGGCCAAATAGGAGGAGGCCATGAATGAGATGGCAATGACGGCGATATAGTGTCGTGAGGATACTCTCAAAATTTACTTGAGGACGATGAGCCCTCGCATCGAAGAAGAAGTTGAACAAAGAGAAGTCGGTGCACAACGAGCAGCAGCCCTTTGATATACTATATGAGGTGCCCGATTGGCTTAGAGACAGAATGCGAAGAAGCCCGAGTGAGGAGATTGATCCAGCAGTTGAGATGGAAGAATTTTTGAACCGGATCAGTGCTCCTCCACCGAAGAAGAAGGCAAGAAAGTTTTCGAAGATCTCCACGGATGATGGCTCGTACTCTTCACGTAGCTGTCCCACGAGTCGAGTGTGACCGGAATGAAGCAGCTCCCGAAAACTATGTGGTCACCACTCTTGATTTGGGACGCCCTACTGGTGCTCAGATTGTTGAGGAGTGTGATAACTCCTTCCTTGCCCTCAAGGATAGATTGTTCAAGAAAGAAGGGAAATATAAGAAGCTGAAACGAGAACACAAGGCATTAATTGGATATGTTCAGCAGTTGTCTCGTTCTCGAGGGCAGGATGTACCAGTGATAGAGCCTCCGGCAGATATTCCTAGAGAGCTTCCATCAACACTTAGTAGAATCGGGGAGGATGCGTGAGTGCATAAAATGGGTCACGGTGGAGTCTTCGTGACCGGAGACGTAGAGAAATTTATGGAGGACCTTTGCCTCACCCTTTCAAATTGTGCCTCTACTATTATGACACGGATAGATGCGGTGGATCATGCTTGGGGCGATGCCTCTATCTATCAGAGTAAGGTGATCCAGCGTCTTGAGGTGTTGAGGCATGTGCCATTGCAGTTGCTGATCGATGGAGGTGTCATTCAGGCGAATGACCGATATGACTTCTCTCGGTGGTATTCTTCGGCTATCACAGGGCGTGGCTTCTTCGATGCAGCACAGGCAGATTCAGCCAGGATACATAAGGCTATGGCCAACATTATAGATGGAGTTCAATACCTTCAGGCCATATTTGCTAGGCTACAATGCATGAAGTATTAATTTTGATAATTTGAGGGGTTTGTGGTTCCCTTCTTCGCAGATGTTAAGACCTTTGTACAGGATGACTTTGAGAATACTGCTACATTCTCCACTTTGATCCAGAACACGCAGGACTCCTTGGCTGCTTGGAGAAAATCTTGTACAAGGCACGAGCATTCAGTCACGGTATTAGAGTTTCAGTTGGATTGTGTTCCACCTATTTCGGTTCAGGAAGTTGAGGCCGTACTTAGCAGATTTGTTGAGTTGGCAGTCAAGGAGAAGGCCAATGGGAACACACTACTGGACGAAGATCTTCTAGAAGACTGAATATAGAGCATTTATTGCATTTTCTATTTTTGGGAGTGAGTGGGAATCTTTGATTCATTTAATGTACCACTCCCTTATTCTGGCAGTTTTTAGGGTTAGGGCTGAGGTGGCACGATTCTGGCCACTCTATTGATTGTAACCCTAGCCGTCCTTTGGGACTTGGCTAGCTATAAAAGGGGGAGTCCCCCTCATTTGTAAGGCATTAGATTAGAATCAGATTAGAAAGTTAGAATCAGAGTAGACATTGAGAGAGCATTAGAGCTAGATAGTGTAGCTTTGTAGAGCATTTTGCATCATTTGGAGAAGAAAGAAAGTTTTCCCTTTGAAAACTTTTGAAGAGATTGTTGTGTAACACATTTTATGATAATAGATCTTTTCATTGATGATGGAATTCGTCTTGTCATGAAATGCTAGCAAGGTTTCTTCTTCCTTTCGTATCCAAGTAGATTAAATTCATGCAAATAGCTTACTTCGGTGTGTGGTGTTTTATTGAGATAGCTTCGCTTTATTCCATACCACTAGCGGCTTGTTGATGATAAGTCTGCCTTGCGTGGTCAACTGGACATTACATTGAGTTTAACTTCGGTTATGGTTTATATGCTTATATGCGTCGTTGTGATGGTGTATGCATGTTAAACTATAACTTGAATACCTTTTGCTATCCCCTTTGAAGATTGCACCGATTTTACTGAGGCTGTCCGACGGAGGCTAGGTGAAATCCGGTTGAAGTCTATTGAAACGAAGCCCCACATATCTTGCATTTAGAATAGAGTATAAATTTCTTAGGCCCTTTCCCTTTTTACTTTCTGCACCTTCTTATTAGTCTTAGGAAAGGAACCACATTGCCAAATCATACACGTAAGAATCCCCTTCAAATCACATATCAGCTGCTAACTGTGAGAAATCTGAACAATTGCGTAAGTCCCCTCGTACGAACACAGCAAAACACATCAACCAAACTGGGTCTATTCGCACTTAAGGAACCTTGGAGTTGAACATGCGAACTTTCTCGCAATCTTAGTGCATGGAATACTTTGATCAAGAGAGAACGGAGTAGCCCCAAACTATTTTGTTCTTCGGCTGTTTGGTATGGTCACAAAAACCGCATCAACAAGTTCTTGGTGGGAAAATTGGGGTGGAAATACCCCAAATAATCAAAAGCTAGGAGCCTTTTACAAAAATCCTATAGGGTGGATACTATTCCAAACCTTCAACAGTTACAAATTATAAACTATACAGAAAAAAACAAAAAGTCATCATGTATTTTTCCTTGTCCCACGCTTCTCATCCCTGGAGCTCCATTTCAGATTCATCTTGGCTCCCATCTTTGAATGCAAAGGTCCAGTCATCTCCATCCCCAAGCACTATGCCAAATACTGCTTTAAGGGATTTAAATCTCCCATTTTGTCTTCTTCTTTCTCTATTGTTTATTCTACTCCACCATTGGGATGGTGAATGAGACCCAAGGACCAATAAAAACATGGAAGAATAGCCAACCAAACCTTGCTCACTAGATTGAAACCAAGCCCACTTTCTATTGTTGCCAAAATAGCCTTCAAGCCTCCCCTGCACCTCAACTTTATGAAAGTTTTGTCAACAATCTTAATGATATCCTTCAATTCTCCTGCCGCGCAAGAAAAACTACAATGAACATCAAGGATGTGTCTATGTTCACTCTATAGTGGTGCACAGTGGATAGAAATGTATCCCCTAGGGTGACTAATCATATGAAGAATGATGAATTCCCTAGTTCTAAACACCTTGCGTATCCTAAGGTCTGAGATTTCGCCGAAGAAGCCAACTTGCCTCTTCTTCATCATCAATCTCGCAATAGAACCCATGGCAAAAGCCCTTTGTTGTTGTGAGAAGAGTGATTCTACAAGGCTTATTAATGTCAAGGCTGAAATCTTCATAAATTTTTCCATAATGATTTGTATGCCCTTTGCAAGTACTTTCTTTGGTATGAGGTGAGTCGAGTGTAGTCCCAACCTCAAATCATCATGATTTCCTATTAATATTTCTTGGGGAGGATAAGGAGAAATTTGGGAGCATTTTCCTACATGTACAGAGAGCTATCAATTAATAGCTCCTCTTTTATGTCAATCACCACATTGGCTAATGCATTTGCTTCACCATTTCCTTCCCTATATATATGACCAATTTCAAAATCCACCAAGTCTTCGAGTAGAGGCCAAAATTGCTTAATAATATAATTGATTTTCCAATTTAGGGATATTTTCTTCCAAATAGCATTAATTATTAACAACAAATCTCCTTCTCTTACTTAATAATATACTTTCATCCTGTCGGGACAGCAAAGGGATTGGATCAAATGGTTGCACATAGGTGAGTATTGTTACAATACTACCTATCATATGTCCATCAAGATGTCTTCATTTATGGCTTTGTATGGGTATGAGGCACCCAACTTCTTAGATTTGTTATTTGTCGATAGCAGAGTGCCTAAAGCAAGAGATTTATTGCAGGAAAGCCAAGATGTGATGAAATCCTTGAAGGAAAATTTGCAGCAGGCACAAAATCAACAGAAGCTTTATGTTGATCAGCACCATACAGAGCGCAGTTTTGAGGTTGGGGACAGTGTATTTGAGGCTTCAGCCTTATAGACAATCTTCTCTCAAGAAGAGCAGTGCCGAGAAGCTGAAGCCCAAGTTTTATGGTCCTCTCAGGGTGTCCAGGAGAGTTGGGGAGGTCACTTATGAGCTAGAGTTGCCAGCTAACAGCAGACTCCATAATGTTTTTCATGTATCTAGGCTCAAGAAGGCGATAGGTCACAATGTGGTTCCTTCGTTTGTGATGTCCCCGTCTCTTTGATAGAGCCAAATATAATTGGAATTAATTAATTGAATATTCAAATAGTCTTTAATTATTTCAATTATTTTTAAGACTTTTGAATTATTTAATTAATTAATTACATTGGGCTTATAAAGGCATGAATAAATATTTAATGCTATATAAAATTCTTTATAAAGTCTTTATTAAAATAAATCAGTTGGCGAAACTGAAAGATGTTGATAAAATGGCGAAGGGAGAATGGAATGATCATCACGGAGAATCGAATGTTTTGATTTCACATTGATTCTGGGAACGAAAAATTCTTAGCATTCATCACCATGTTTGGACGTAGCCCCAAGTATGGTTTTTAATTGCATTAAGGGTGACGGAGTTAAACAGAGTGTGCTTGTCGTATCCAAATCTTGCTATCATTCCTAGACTTGCCGATGCATCAATTCTCCATATTTGGTATCGGGATTACATTAGCATTGTTTTCCAATATTGAGCGGAGCCTATCTTTTTATATTTGTGAATCCAGAGATGAAATGATGGCATCGAACCCTATTGAACGGCTTGGCATAATGGCGGAAGTAAATATGGCGTCGACGTATTTTTATGGTGTAATCTATGTTGAACAGGTAGCTTGCGGGTTCAGTAGTGGTATCTCAACACTCGATATCGGGTTTGTGCTGTCAACTTTCTAACTTGCCACCATCGACGCTTATTCCTACCTAAGCACGTAGATTGGCACCCTCTGTGGAACCAGAAACAACATCCAAGGTGATCTCTAAGTCTCGATATCGAGCATTCCAACGGCTCCATTTTACACGGGTATGTCAAATAATACTGAATGTAATATCCCTGTGGTAATCTGAATGTCTTGAGTAAATGTGTTTGTCTATGAAGTTGTGTCATGTGGTCGCATTTCTATCTTGCTCGGAAGTTGAATATGATTGCTCACATAAAATGTATGAGACAGTAATTATTAGCTATGTTGACTAGTTTCTTATACGGGTTGTTTTCTATAAGATGTGTATTCAGTCAGTTGTAAAAATCAAACATCAATTGTCTTTCGTTACTGTTCTAAGTTGGGAAGTCTAATGGTAATTATTATAAACCTCTGGAGATTATTGCTTTGTTAATGTTGAACAATCTTAAGTCTGTCTTCCACATTGAAATCAAAGCCCTGTTCTAGTCTGAAGTACATTTTCTGTATTCATTTATTATTCCAAACTAGAACTTATTACCAATCAAAGACCCCTGCAACAGCATACAAACTACAGTTGGCATTGTAAATTTGGAAAGGGTCATCACATCGTTTGATTTGCCACCCTTGGACGAACAAGGTAAGTTGATTTTGGTCCCTAAGGCCATCATAGATTCCAGAGAGCGGACTCTTCGGAGAAAAGTAATTAAGGAATACTTGATCAATGGAGGAACTTACTGTTGTGACCTTTTCACACATCGCCCCATCCAAGATGGGGACCCCTGATTTTTGCCCCTTTCTCATCTTTTGGCTTTGGTTTTCTTTCTCTCTCTCTCGCTCCGTCTCTTTTCTGATGTCTGTCTTTCCGAGATTTCTCCGCCTTTGAGCTTAAAACGTGAAATTTTGGCCAAGTCTGAAAATTAGGGTTTCATCTCTCCTGGTCAGTCCAAGGTCGAATGGGTGAATAAATTGAAAATAAAGACTAACACTGTTGTCAGTATGCTTCCAGCCCGCTCCCAGCAAATTTTCATCCGATTCTGAGGTACTTACTATTTTTAGTAAGTGTGAAATTCAGGGCAATTTGTCAGCATTTTTGGGATTCCGACGGTCACACAGCATTCAGAGCGCATCAGGCTACTCGCATGCAAAATTTGAGCGAAAACGGACAACCTACTATTTTTAGCAGTCCAGCTTCCGGGACGAATTTCAGGGTGCAGATGCAGAGTTTTTCTTTGCATGTCTGCATATTCCTTCTGGGTTTTTCGAGACCTTCGCGATGATATAACATGCAAAACGAGATGACCACTTTCAGAATTCAGTCTTCCGAGGCTATTTTTAGGGTTTGCATGTCAGGGTTTCTTTTGCATGTCGGATGATTCCTGATGGGTTTTTCGAGAGCTTCGCGATGGTGTGACATGCAAACAAAGATACTTGCTCAGTAAGGAACTTGCTATTTTTAGCAGGTGTGTCCCGACAGCCACTTCCCAGCAGTTCAGAATCACGAGCTGATCGTAGTGCCACAAAAACGAAGAGAAACAGATATCATTTGATACGCATGCAGAGCGGATTAGGGTTTCCAGCTTCGGGACCCAAAAAGAGGTGCAAAAAGTAAGAATTTTCGAAAACCGGTGTAAACCACCGCGATCAGCATCCTTCAGGCTATCTGCTGGTAAAATTTCAAGTCAAACGGAGCACTTACTATTTATAGTAAGTCAATTTGGAAACTGGCTAAAAATAGTAAATCAAGTGCATGCGTCAGCGTCAGTCAATAGGTCACGTGGTGAGGAGCGCCTCATTCAAATTTCAAGTCGATCTGAGCAGTGGAGCTATTAGAAACAAGAGGTTACTATTTATAGTAAACCACCTTCAGAAACGTGCTAAAAATAGCAGGGTGATTAAAAATGGCAGTGTCGACAGAACAACGAGGTCGTGAGGATGCAGTGTGCAAAGTTTCAAGTCGTTCTGAGCTTCGGAAGTGTGAAAATTGAGGAGCTTACTATAAATAGCAGGACATGAGGCAGGCTAGCAGAGGTCGAGAAAAATGGCTAAGTATGGGACTTCATCCTTCAGCATAGGCTAAATGCGCCCTCAAGCACTAGATGCCAAAATTTTATGACTCAGGTGTCTCATCCTCCTGCCTGGGCAAAATGCGCCCAACTTGAAGAGGAAAAGGTTAAAAAAAATTTTAAGTGTGAAATGCTTATCCACTTGCCTAGGCAAAATGCGCCCAAATTGCAAGAGTCAAAGTGGTCAAAGGACTTCATCCTTCAGCCATGCTAAAATGCGCCCACTTTGAGAGAATTATAGCAAAAAATTTCTAAGTGTTGGAAATATCCTCCATCACCCTCCATTTGCGCCCATCCTCCATCAAGTAGGAAATGCGCCCAAAAAGGTCAAAAGGTCAACAAAATTCGTCCTCCATGCATGCTGAAATGCGCCCAAAGAAGGCATGTGAAGACAAAAGAAAGATAAGGACAGAAGTCAAAGCTATGCATTGAAATGTTCATCCTCCTCCTAGGCCTAAATGCGCCCAAAAGAGGGCATGTGAGGACAAAAACGTGGGAGATGAAAGGTCACTTGTTGGTGGCGTTTGAAATTTTTCATTCTCCTCTACATGGGAAATGCGCCCAAGTGCATGAAGTGTGAAATGAAATTACTAAAGGCGTTGGAAGGGTAAAGTAAAGTGTTGCTAGCGATGGATGAAGATTACTAGGCGTGGTTAATATCCCCTTCAAGTGAAATGCGCCTAGGCTTATGAGATGGTGAATAAAATATATTAGGCATTGAAAGTTAAAACGTCTTCTTCAACCATAAAATGCGCCCAAGGGGAGATTAAAATATACTGAGGCGTTGAGAATGTTCTCTGTGACAAGGCAAATGCGCCCATCCTTCAGGGAAGTGTGAAAGTAAAATACAAGGTGATGGAAGTATGAATAAGACATGCTGGACGTAATATGTGCTTCAAGGAAAATTTTCCAAGTGAATTGTTTGAAATAAATTTTCTCGCCACAGGAAGAAAGATTTTCCAAGTCAAATAAAATTTTCTAAGGGAAAACGTTTTTTTTTCAAAAATTTTCTAAGGCGCAAATATTTTCTTCCTTAGAAAATACGCCTAGAGCTCTGGGGTGGTGGAATTTTCCTTGAAGCACAGATGAGCCGCCAGAGATGAAGTCAGTGAATGTCAGCTCCACAAGATTGATAAAAATTTTCCAAGTCAGAGCAAAATTCTCAGAGGGGATCGAAGAACGAGAACAAAATTGTTGAAAGAATATTTTCTAAGGTTCAAAATTCAAGAAAATCAAATGAACCCGTTCGTTGGGTACCCATGGATTCGAAGCGTTCCGGAGAAAATTTTCTTCTGGGTATCGAAGATTGCCGATGAGGAGTTGATTTTAAGGTCTTCCACAGTTTGTCGAGGATTCTGGGATGAAGATTTCAAGTGGGCACCAGGTTGATGAATTTCCTAAGGGAAATTTGAAAATTTTCTAAGGCAAAAATGAAGAAAATGCGTTTTCAAGGTAAGATCCTCCAGACGATGAATTTGAAAGAAACTGCCTAGGTGAATTTGCTTCAATCCTTTGTGAAGATAGTTTTCTTGAGCCAGAGATGAATAAAATCAAGGTTGTCAGAGCTCCAACACGTGAAATGAATTTCTCAAAGATGATACGCCCTTGAGGAAGATGGGTTGAAAATTTGGCTAAGGCATGGAGAATCATGAAGGAAGCAAAAGTTGGCTACTGGAGGCGATGAACGGTAAGTAAGTTGAATTCATATTTATGAAGTGTTCTAATGCTCTTCTCCTTGCTCGTTTTGCAGGAGGAATGTCGAGGCCAGAGCACGATGACTGGAAGTGGTGAAGCACGATGATATCACAACCTCCGAAGGAAGATAAAGTTACAAGTTTCAATCTCGAAGGAGGAAAATTTGCAAGAAAATGGCTGTGTTTTCAAGGCTCAAAATGAAAAGAAGATGAAGACCCTCCAGTGGAAAAAGTCAAAGAACAACGCCAAGAGAGAAGATCAAGGATAGTGTGAACGCATCTACAAACGGAATCTTCTAGAAGGAATAATGGACATTATGGCTCATTTATTACCCCACTTTCCTCTGTGGCGGTTTTTAGGGCAAATCTTGTTTAGAGCTGAGGTGGCACGATTCTGGCCACTCTATTGATTGTAACCCTAGCCGTCTTTTGGGACTTGGCTAGCTATATAAAGGGGGAGTCCCCCTCATTTGTAATCCATTAGATTAGAAGCAAAGCTTAGAGGAGTAGAGAGAAGTTGATAGAATAGAAAGTAAAGTAGTGTAGATTGAAAAGGAAGGAAAGTCTTCCCTTTGGATACTTTGTAAGAAGTTGTCATGTATGCATTCATAATAAAAGAATTTTTCATTGATGGTGAATCCTTCTTTGTTGTGAATAGTTGTTGAGGCTTCTTCGTCCTTCCAATTCACGTAGCATCTTTCAAGTAGCTTAAAGTAAAATAGTTTTCATTATCATGCAAGTAGATGTTAGTTGTGGACTTGTGGTGTTAATTGAGACAACTTCATTTCATCCATACCACTAGCGGCTTGCTGACGGTAAGTTTGCCTTGTGTGGTCAACTGGAAAACTTTACAAACTTAACTTCAATTGTGATTCATGTGTTCGTATGCGTCGTTCTGATGGTGCTTACATGTTGAGTTATAATTTGAAAACCTCTTGTCACTCCCTTGAAGATTGCACCGACTTTGTGTAAGTTGTCCAACGTGAGGCGGAGCAGAGTTTGGTCGAAGTTTGTCAAGATTGATCCCACGTCCCGGACTTAGATAGAAGATAAACGTCTTAGGCCCTACACCCTTTTAAATTCAGTTCAATCCCGGTTAGAATTAGGAATCCCGTGCTCACCTGCCAAATCATTCGAACCACATGAAAGCCCTTAATCTACTGTCTGTTGTCAGCTATTGAACAATTGTGTAAGTCCCCTTGACATACCAGCAATATCACATCGAGCCAAACTGAGCCTATTCGCACTTAAGGAACCTTGGAGTTGAAAGCATGATCTTACTCGCAATCTTAGCATGCTGAATACTTTGTTCAAGAGAGGATAGAGCGTCCGTTGGGAAACTTTATTCTGTGTTGGTGCGGTCTCAAAAACCACGTCAACACTTACTAGTGGAGGATGCGACGTGGGAAAATGAGCAGATTTTGCAGCATCCGGAGTTGAGATTGCTTGAGGGCAAGCAATCTTGGGAAGGGCGAACTGTAATGTCCCCTCCCTAGCTTTTCTTAGCAATTGTCAGAGTTAGCCTATTTAGTCATTTTTGTAGGCTAACAAGGTGTGGTTAGGGAACTTTGGTGTCTGTTTATCCAGCTTGGTGAGGTTGGTGAAATATCCCTTGCTGATATATGTGTGAAAAAGATGGAATTGAACTCAAGGAATATTGTCAAACACTTTGTATGCAAGCTGATTTCAACTATAAACTGATTGTAATTGATATAGAAGAGATTTTCAAGCAATGACATACCATTAAAGCATCAAAATACATCTTAAATCTGAATTAGACATTTCATCAAACACTTATCATGCATGCTTCAAAATGTGCAAGTCTGAAACTTATTTATTGCTGATATGAAATACTGTCCTCAAAATCAGAATTACAACCTTCAATGATAACTAATTCATGTATTACTAAATGATCTCATTTATACTCTAAAGGCTGCCATGAATTTTCAGAATTATGTACTCAGAAATAACAATGCAAACATGAGAAGTATTGCTCAAAACCTGGTTAGGACGATGGCAAATGATAGCAAATGCAAGGCCAGTGATCTCTGAATTTTTATAGAATTTTTGAAGCCCTTTGCACAAGAAATCGCCCTCCTTGAAGAAGGCCTCCCCTGCTTGCCTGGCAATATTTTAGAAAAATAAATACAGCCTCTAAGCTCCTCGAATTTGTCCTTGAAATGGTTGTCTTGTCAATAGCAGTTGATTGCTCAAGTACCCACAACCAAAGGACGCCTCTAAGTGAAGATATGAACAAAAATATGTTTCCAATGATGCCCTAGCAGCAGTATATCAGACCTCTAGAATTAATTATCAACAAGCTAATAGCTCCTCCAAGAGACTCCAAAATGATTGCTAAGTCCTCCCAAGATGAATGCTCAAATACCCACAAAGAAACAACACCCAAATGAGGCCACATGAACAATAATTTGAATATAGTCGACCTCCATGAAAGCTAATATGAAGCTCAATGAGAAAGAATGAAAATATCTTCCCCTCTCAACACTGCAATGAAAGCACAAGTTGAACTCCTGCAATGAAATCTACAACTAGCAACAATATCAGCTGATAGTTTCACGGCCTCAAAGTTGCACAATCAATGGGAGTGATTGTTCCCAACGACCAATGGAATAATCTGCAGAAACCCTAGGCTTCTCCACAACATAACTAGTCAAGTAACAAATATCCTGGATATCTAAAGATGAGCTCTTAAGATCCTTTTATACTTTTCCTGGGAGAGCTCACACACTTCTCTTGTCAATGTGGGATAAAAGATATATTTCCCACTTTAAAATAATATTTAATTGCACTTTAATATTAAAATTTCATTATAATATACAGTGCCAATAAACATTATAACATTATAACAGGAGAAATATATTATCTCCCCTAAAAACCATATAAAATCAAATGTGAAGCCACAAGCAACTACCCAAATGACCCTCACATCAATTCCTTGGCCTATGAGGGTCAACAATAGGCCAAACTCCATCAATGTCTAGATACTAGTTAGAAGGGGACATTACAGTTGGCATCAATATTTCAGTGTTATTATGGTCCTATGTAATTATTTAAAATAACATTATGTTATTAAAGCTAAATTAAATATGTTATTTAATAAAGTGACATTTCGAAGGGGGCTATGGGAGACATAAGTGAAAATTAAATTATAAAATGTTATAGCTTAAAGTGCAATGCCTAGGAAGGCATAAGGGGAGAAAATAATTTAAAATTAAATCTTTTAAAACCCTAAAAGGAGGCATTAGAGTTTGGAGTGGCTTTATAAGAGTTTTTTGAGCTCATTCTTTGATTATGCTAGATAAATATATTGAAGTGGTTTTGGATCTTGGAGGAGAGCTTTCTTCTTAGGGTTTGTGAGGATGGAAACCCTTGCAAGCAACAATCTTTACGCTGTTGAGAGATATAGTCTGGAGATTATCTTGGTGATTTCACACAGAGATCACAATTGGGCTTAGTTGGTATTCATTTCTTTCCATTCTTCAGTCACCAAAGCTCAGTTTGCAGAGATTACTTGTTGAGACAGATTGAAGAGATTTATCAGAGGATTATTGGCAGTGTTGGCTCCCTTCGACTAGCTATACTTCCCTTGGAAGGGCATGGTGCATTTCTAGCTTGGTCGCCTAGGGTTTGGGGTTGCTTCTTGTTGGAGATTGGGCGCCTAGGCTGGGATAACACTCAATAATCACAAAAGGAGTGGAGACTTCATTGTTTGAGGGTTTTGACAAGCATTTCCTTTCTTCCAGTACACTGGGTTCTACTACAGCAGTTTATCAAAGTGGCAAACTTTTTCTGGGCATGTTGAAATTAGATAATAGATGATATTTCATATACTGGGTTGTTGTATTCGAGAAAAACTCAATATTTTGTTTATAATAAAAATCTGGAACATTCAGTCTATTGTTTCATTGAAAAGTATTGAAATTTCATAACTTCTCTTCATTATAAGTTCTTTAGTTGCTGCAATTTACTTTCTGTTCAAATTATTTTAAAATATCATCAAAACACAAACAAACAATCAGCAAAAATAAAAAATAAAATAGGTGGAACAGGGCTGCCTATTACATCCATAATCTAGCACATTCACATATGGATTTAAAAGAGATACCCTCAAACTACCTATGTATGCACCAGTACCACCTATAATGGCTATCAATTGCCATGATATGTGCAATAAAGGACTAAATAGAGAACAACTCAAACATTCAGAAATAAAACAACCTTGCAATCACACACATGCACATGCAAAGACAAGGTAAACTCTAGAGAAACTTCCAGGAAGAAAACTCCAAAAAGAGTGAGCAATGCCCCTTATTCCACTAGTCCACAATTGTACAACTGGTGTATTGCCTCAAAGGGTTTATAAATATACCTGCAAACTATCCTAAGGAGAACATGACCTATAGCTACACTCACAAAATTGCGAATGAATGACTACAACCTCTATAATGAGAGAGATAGACTTCAACCTCTACATGAAGGACTTCTACCACCAAATTCCCTGAAAAATGGATCTATTGTCCACATTTCCAATGATCCAAGAACTCATTGCATTAGCCCCAATAGCTCAATATGCAACATGCTGAAAATGAGTTATTACCCTTGCCCAATGGGACAACAACCACTCAATCAAATGCCTAAAGAGAAACTGCTCCACAATTGCAACAACATACTCTGACCTTCCTTTCAACACCCCTTACTAACCAACCTCAACTAACTAGTTAGCCAACATTGGTAAAAAATCATGGCCTAAAGGGAAAACCAACATTGCCTACCCAACACTCCAAACAATGGTATCCCACCCCATTAAAACAAAAAGCTTCTCTTCCCTCCAAATTTTCATCTTCTACCTTTGTCCCATAAATTCGCACTACCAAAAAATGTGGATGGCTGTAATGTCCCCGTTTTAGCTGACATTGTTTGTTGAGTGAGCCTATCATTCTGATCCTCGTAGGCTGACAGATGTGTGCAGAGCATCAATTGAGGCAGTTACCCAGTGTTCTTGAGCTTCATTGTTGCAGTTGTTTCAGGTTGGGCCTTCGCAGAATCCTTCAGAATGGTTTTTCAGATACTTTCTATTTTTAGAAAGTCGGATAGGCGGAAGCTGCTATTTTGGGCAGGGCACCTGGTTCAGCTGGTTAACTCGGAATCGACCTAGTTCTTCAGTTTGTTGGTCAGAAGGAGAAATAAGGAGTATTTAATGATTATTAAATATTTAATATTTTGACTTTATATTAAAGTCACTTTATTAATATATTTAAATATTAATAATTAAATGGTATATTATAAAGTATTTTAATACTTTATAATAAAGTGATATATTTGATATAATGAATAATTATTATTCATTAATAAGACGTCATTTAATTATTATTTTTCTCCTAAGTCAAAAAGGACGAATTTGATCATTTAATTTAAATGATTATTAAAAAGTGAGTTGGGTCGAATTTTTGCAAGAGAGTATATATTCACAGGTAAGACAAATCGAACCATTATGATATGTTATTCAAATTTGTCTTGTATTTGCTCTAAGCATTGGAGTTTGCAAAACCTAGGGTTTCAGCAGACGAAGCGTTTCTGGAGAACGATACCTCTTCAGGAATTGGCAGACTGAGACTGTGCAATACCAGTTGAAGCTTGCATCTTGGTGACTTCATTCAGAAGTTATAGATTGAGTTTATTGATTCATTTATTTAGGGTTTAACAGAGAACTTCATCAACAAATAGGGGCGAATATCCTAAAGCTTATTTATCAGAGATCTGGCATTCATACTAAAGGCCGTACTTTATTCTCTTGCTGCTGCTGTACAGGCCGTACTGTTGTACCAGCAGGGCCGTACTATTCTTTTCAGGGAGATACGCCTTCACCTTCAGTCTCTGGCAGAGGGATCTTGGGCAGCTAGGTTATTGAGAGCTTCTGCAACGTTTCTGAGGCTGGAGATCCATCTATCCTTTCAGCCGTACATTCTTTCTCTGTTATTTTTGGCGCCTGGCAAGGAGAATCAGGTTCTTTGAAATAAAATCTTATTCTATTCATTTGTTCAATCTTTTGCATTGTAAAAGCTCTGGATCTTCAATAAAATGATGCGCCTATGATTTATGAGTAAGATCTACGCCTATTTCATGTTGTATGATTTATTTTGAATTTATTAGCAATTTATTAAGAAAATTGCAGCTTTCTAGTTATTGTCCAAAATCTTCAAAAACACAAAAAAATACAAAACACAGTAAAATCGCCATATTCAGTCAAGGGTTTGGGTTGAGAATCACCTGGATTCTTACAATGGCCACTACCCCGACCATTGCTGCTAGCAAAGATGCAATCACAACCAAAAGGGGTAACTCACATAGCCCAACAAGGAGAAAATGAACATGACCAAAATAGGGACAAATGGCATTGCCAACAAGGAAAAATAGCCACTTGCAAGGAGATGAAATAGACTTATCAAGAATAAAGAATTAAATTAAAGGCCCATAGCCCCTCTATTTCCTATAGGCTAAAGGGCATGGTAAGGGAAGTTAATTCATAATAACATTGCAAATTGGTCCCAATCAATGTTTAAAAGGGCAATTTAAGTGTTATTGTTAGAGGCCATTTAAATCAAACATTATGAGGCCTATGTATTTAGTTATCTAAAAAGTACTTTTTAATTTTCACTTAAAGGGAAAAAGTGAATTATTAACTAGCCCAAAGTGAGACACCTATAGAGGAAAGGAAAATGCCCAAACTAAGATATCCATCTTATCATTACTGAATTTAATTTTCAAATATTGAACAATCAACGACAAAAATCCTTGTTTGTGAAATTCAGAGGAAAACCTCTTGGTTTTGATTTGGATTTGGGGAAGAAAATTCTCTGAGCCAATTGTTAGAGTTGATGATTGAACCCCATGACTCCTAGAGATCACCACAACCAAAATACCCTATCACAAAAGAGAGAAAAAGTAATAATCTGCTATCAAAACCTAAGAATTCTATTGATGCAATAATGAAAAGATTGATTCAATATACAATTAACTATCCTTGATAAAGGATAAAGAAACTCTAGATGAAACCCAAGGTTGAGATTAAATTAGATCATGACATATGTCATAATCCTATGATTTAAGACAAAAAAGGCACAAGACCTAAGTAAGCTTAAGCATGCTAGTGTGAATAGGGACCTAATAATTATTGATTAGGTGATTACCTTTTCACTCTAAAACCCCCCCTTAAGTGCAACTTAGGGAGTAACTAAAAATGTATTGATCATGAATGCAAGGATGGGTCCCCACTACAAGGCCTAATAAAATACCCATGTATAAGAAAATAAATCTCTCATAATCAAAGAAAAGGAGAAAGCCTCATGAGAAAAACCCTCTCCAAAAATGAGAAAAATGAAATAAATGTGTACTAACGAAAGAAAGAAAGAAGAATGACTCAATATGACCCCCCAAGGGTTGTTTCTCTCACATAAGTACAATATAGATCCCCCAATAGGAGAGAAAATATGAGAATAAGAATCCCCCCCACAAAGAAATCGATACGTTGGTGATTGGAGAAGTAATTCTAATAAGCTAGATGAATAGGGAATCCAAATCCAAATGTGTGCCTTTGAAAACTACTCAAATGTCCACGTGTTAGAATCAAGTGATGTCAATCCAAAATTTTGTGAAGATGGATGAAGAACAAACTTTAAAGACAATGATGATGAGATAACAACAATGAGGTGGTTGTTATCAAAGAGGAGATGAATGTCCTCAAATGAATCCTCTAAATCTACAATATGAGAATCCACAAACAAGGATTTTATGTCTAATAGATAAGAATCCATAATTCCACAAAGTTTCTGACTAAGGGACGTGGGGACGTGGGGACGGGTTTTGGGGATAGGGATCAAGGGCCTAAGTTTGGGGAGGGCGTGGGGACAATGAGGGGACGGCTGCCAGGTGGTGGTAGGGCGCTGAAATACATATAATACTTGGAAAAATAGTTATAAAAAGATGTATAACAATAAGAATTATACATCTTGGAGACAACTAGGAGTCCCCTAGACATCTTGAGGACACCCCAATGTCCTTGAAGTCCTAGCGGCGTCTTGGAGACGGTGACGCTAATGGTGGGATGATGGTGCTGGTGGTGGGCTTATGGGGAGACGTCACCACCAAGTCCCCAAGTCTCCAAAACGGGGACATCTAGGAAACACGGGGTTTTCCGGGGGGGACGCGTCCCCATGGAACACTGTAAGAATCCCAAGTAATTGAATCGAAAAGATGAATGTTCTACTGCATTGAATCAATAGGGGTTGTGGATGTAGCGATACTAATCTCATCAAGAGCAACAAAAGATGGAGATGCGATCTTGATAGGAGAAGTGGAAGCAAGAAGAGAATTCTTTGTACCATCAAAACATGCGAGACCTGCAATATACTCTAGCTCCTCTAAAGCATCATCATCAAAGGGTATTCTATCTGCATCATCAAGCAAAATGAGGCAATCTACAATAGGATCATCTAGGAATGGAGAGACATGAGTCTCCAAAGATCTCCCAAATTCTAGTCCAAAGTGTACGAGGACAATCAAGGTTGGATATAGCACACATAGTGTCATGATTAACACTAGAACAAAGCAATCCTAAAACATCATCAATAATATTACCCCATGTTGATCTTCTCCCTAGTTGTCTAATTCAAGTATGAGTCCATAAAGATAAAGAAAAAATTAAGCCACCTACAATTTGTCAAGATACCATTTTTCCAAGACTCATAATTGTCCTTATCTAAGATTACCACAAAAGGATGGACAAGAAACCCCATGATACCTCCTCAAATGATAAAATCAAAGACCAATAATCTCAATACATAACAATCAATTGAAAAGGAAACAAAATTTCTTCAAGTGCCAAGTTGTCCAAGTAATCAACCAAAATGTGAAATAATGACAAACTGAATTAAAGATAACTAGGGCAGATTCTAGAAAAAGTTCTGAAATGCCTTTCCAACGCCACAAGAATCATGAAAATCAAAGATCCAGGCAAAAATTTAGGACTTCAAACACCAAAAATAATAATCTACATCAATAGGCGATAAAATTCACCAACAACAAAGTCTAGAAAAAATAGTAGCACATATGGAAATTACTCAAAACCAACTTTCCAATGACTTCATTTTCAAAAATTTGTTCTTGTATGCCCAAGTTATACTAGAAAGAAAAAAACTACCTTTCGGCAAATGAAAGGCTTATTGTTGGTTTCTTAGTAGTTAGTGGGCGATGACTAGGCAACGGGCCAATGGATTGCCATTAGTGCCATTGGCTAGGGTAGCAACTAGGTTGATCCTAGGCAAAGTTGTAACAATCCCCGAGTGGCATGTTGGTAGCAAGGTCCTTTAGTGACGCTTTGGAAAATCACCATCCTAAGGAGGGTCAGCAACGGCAATGTCTAGTTGCATCACCTAGTAGAGGCAACTCTTGGGCAAAGTCCGTCAATGGCTCACAGCCAATGTCACTGAAAACCCAAATGGGCAAGTATCCTGTTGGTAAACTCAAAATATCGTTGGCCATGAGATTTAAATCACCAACAACAGATGACATCAACCCTACAAAATGCTAGCATAGGAAAAGTACAATATTGACACTTCATATGCCAAAAAATTAAAAAATGTTGAATTTTCACTATTTTCACCACTACAAAAAACAATCGTTGGATTTTCATAGTATGTTGAAATTTAAAGCCAAAAGCCCAATTGTCCAAGAGCTAAATGGCATTGTATGAACCTATACAATTGTACGGATCCATATGGTTTTACAAATGATTTTCCAAGACCCAAAAAAATTGGTCTTGATTTTTTCGAACTTCAATTTTGGAGTTTGGATAAGCAATCTTAGGATTTTTGGGTATTTTGAGTGCAACAATGATGTCCACTTTGCTCCAATGTGCACCATTTGAATGCTCAAGGCCGAATCTCTAAAAAAATGAACAAGGAATTGCAAATCTTGAGCTTTGATACCATTTAGGCGGTGATAATTAAAACTCACATCTCCCAAAGATCACTTGCAACCAAAAATCCTATCACAGAGAAAAAACAATAATCTAGTATCAAAACCTAAGAATTATATTGATACAATAACAAAAAGGTTGATTCAATATACAATGAATTATCCTTGATAAAGAATAAACAAACCCTAGATGAAAACCTAGGTGATGATTAAATTAAATCATGACATATATCCTAATCCTACGGCTTGAGACAAAAAAAGCACAACCTAAGTAAGCTTAAGCATGCTAGTGTGAATAGGGACCTAATAATAATTAATTAGGTGATTACCTTTTTCACTCTAACACCAATTAGTGGCGACTCCATTCTAGAATTACAATTTAGCTTATTGTAATGCCTTCTTCAACTAGAACAATTTCATGTTGTAAGGAAATCAACATTTTGCCAAATGAGACTTTTAATGTGTCAATAATTGTGTCTATTTCGGTGATAAATTATATTTTATATTTTAGTATTTGTGATTTTTAGAGAGGATATTGCACTCCCAGTTGCCATCATACAACCTATGTTCCAGTCACCATCATACAACCTATGTTCTAGTCGCTTACAATTGAGAATTTGTTGTACAATTTGGAAAGCGTTTGGTGGTTGTTTGTGCCCCTTTTCCAAGCTACGCCAAGTCTGATCAGCAGCAACATCTCTTTCAGACTTGGTCACATAGTTTGCGAGTGGATTGTTGTATTTTGTATGCATCAAATTTTCATTTCTAGCAGCTTATTTTAGATCTTGAGTAACTATTGTTATTGTTGATTATTCACTAATTTTTACACATTAAATGTTGTTAATCAAATCAATTGACTTACAATTTATAGGATTTGATACAATGTAAATTTGATTGTTATTTAAGGACAAAATTGCTCTCTAACACCGATTTCACTATTGTTGATTAAGGTTTTCCCTAGCCACTCAAATCTAATTATTTTCTTTAATATTAAAAGGTTTTAATTAATTGCTAATCATTGCCATTTCTAGGGCAGATCTGAAATATAATTAATTGGTTTTATTTGTCAATTATTTAGCGATAGATGTCGAATTAAATTCTAAAAGTTTTTACAATAGCATAAGGTTTACATTATTTTGCATTTTATTTCAGTTTTCTATAATTGGAAAATACAAAAAAATTGCATTGTTTTCTTAGGTTCCTAATTAGGGACATTATAGTGGTATTAAAGCTTTGATCTTGTTAGCTTACAGGATAGGAAGCTAACTATTTATTGCAAATTTACACCTTTTGTCACATGCCAATCAGTGAAAGGGAGCTTAGATACTATCAAAGAGAGAAATTTCAAGCACTTGTGTTAGATGAAGAGGTCATGGAGGATAGAGTATAGAGCACTTATTAATGACATGAACTCCTTGCACGAAGCCATCCTTCTAAGTCAAAGGGGGAAGCAACCTAGGAAATTCAAAGATCCATGGTCGAGATAGCACAACCACTACAGAATTTGTATTAGGGTAAGACACACCAAAGAGAAGGAAACACTTCGGACTGCAGTCAAATTTCAGTCAATCGTCCATCCAAGATCTTCCAAGCCAAATTCTTGCAAAGGGAAGAGGAATAGATAGAGGGACAAGAACTCACCATGCATCCCAAGAAGAATATGGAGAGCTAAGTCTAGATATCTGTGGTAATTTGTTTTTTCGAGACTTTTGTGATTTATAAATGAGGCATGGACCAAGGAGAGGAAAGAGAACTCAACAAGGGCAATTGTGAAAAGACATCCAAAGCCATTGGGTAAAATCACCATTCCTACATACAATGGATCTAAAAAATGTTTGGTTAGATCATAGTTACAAAAATTGAATACTTACATTTTATTAAATCCAATGTTTGAGGAAAAGGCAATCAAGTTTATTGCCCTACACTTAGAAGGGATAGTTCATGAGTGGTGGTACCATAGATGATAACTCAAAGACGTAACTCCATTTCCACCTTGGTCGAATTTCAGTCAAAGGTTGATAAAGAAGTTTGATAGAAAAGATCCAGAAATTAACTTCAAGGTATTGGCACAACTTAAACAATATGAGACAATAGATAGCTATGCAGCACAGTTTCAAAGATGTTCAGTGATGGTTTCTGATGTGTTGGGAAAGAGGTTCATAGTACTATTTGTGGAAGCTTCGACCCAACCATTCAGAGGATTGGTTAAAGCCTTCAACCCACTTTCTCTACAAGAAGCCATCAAGGAAGCCTTAAGAGTTTGGAAACTTCAATTTCGAAGAACAAAATAATTAATTGCTAATTGCCATCATTTCTAGGGCAGATATGTAGTATAACTAATTGGTATTATTTGTCAATCATTTATTGATAGATGTTGAATTAAATTCTGAAAATTCCTTACAGTAGCATAGGTTTTACATTATTTTGCATTTCATTTCAGTTTCTATAATTGGAAAATACAAAAATTTGCATCTTTTCCTTGGGTTCCTAATTACGGCCATTGCACAAATCCAACAGACACAACTGCCCAAAGGGTAAACAATCCACCATCAAGGAATGTAAACAATTGTCACTCCAATTGAAAAAAAGTTTGTTGCTAGGATACTGAACAGTCACGTGACCAAAGGGAAAACAACACATCATCAAAGGAAAAGAACAACCATGCTCAAACAGAGGATAATGTTGTCGCTGTCTAGAATAGAAATAGATGCTGCCAACCATGGAAAATAAACGCTGCCAAAGGGGAGGAATCAGTCACTGTCAGGGACAAATAAAGTCATGCCAATGATGGAAAACACACTACCAACATAGGGAAAACAAATGCCACCAATTATAGAAAACAGTTGCCATGCAATAACCTGCCCCTTCAACTTCCTCTCTACCTCTTCATCCTCTACTGCCACCAACTACACACCCTACATGGCACTCTTTTGTACTTTATGTAATCGTTGGTCACTACCACATTAATCTATTAACTGCCATTCACCTGCATCATTGCTGCAAGCAATAGTATATCCCCAAATAGGAACAATTCAAGTTGCTGCATGTGTTCTGTTGAATAATGGTAGCAACAACGGAGTTAGAAACAGTCAACTGACTATTGGAGTGAAACTTATCACTCTCAATGCTTTTGCAGGTGATTCTTGCAGCAATCGGGACACTTCTTGCATTTGTTGCAGGTGAATTTGCAGCCCCACAAATCATTTGCAAGCTACTGTAGGCAACTTACAGCCTTACTGCAAATGTCAAAGCAACTTGTTGCAGGTGTCCAGCAGCTTGACACCACTTGTCCACCTAAACAGATCCACCGTTTGAATCACTTGATGATGCTAGTGTTAGATCCCCTAACTGTCAATCTTGAGCCCTTTCCTTGCGGTTGGCACTGTGTACCGATGTTAATAAATTGTGTCACTCATCAAGAATCATCAGAAGTCAAAGGGTCACATGTGTAAGACCAATTGTTTCATCTTTCATAATGATTACTTCTTCTTCTACAGCTTTACTAATATGTATTGAGTTAGCAATAGAATCTAAACTGTCATTCATTTCCATCAACAGTGTCATGTAGAGATCTTTCAGATTAATAAATTAAAAAACTCTGTTTCAATTTTATATCTTTCTTCTAATTTAGAATGAATGCCATTTTCTTTTCTGTCATTTGTTATTACTTATAATATGTCTGAATTTCAGTAATTTAGAGAGTTGTCTATCATATATCTTTTGAGATCAAGATAACAATGGCAAAATCAACCATTGTTAACATTATAGATCCTATCATACAGCAATGAACCTTTTCACATCTTTACATAGATGCAAACTGTAATGAACCGAACAATTTATTTTTTGTTTTTTGCAATGCAATTACAATTCAACACGCACCCGTTAAGGTTAGCTCTAAACCAAAACGATGCGGAAAGCAACTCTAACCAGAATGTACACCAGGATCCCCATGTGGGCAAGGTGTGAGCATTGGTCAGAGGGTCTAATGCAGATGCAAACTGGAAAGGAACTCTAACCAAGAATGCGCCTGTGCAAACGAGCATATGGTCAAAGGATCAATGCATGATGAACTCAAGTAACCCTAACCAAGAATGGCGCCGAGTGATGGCAAGCATATGGTCAGAGGGTCCCTAAACTACTTAACTGAAAGTAAATAGGCGGAAAGCCAGCCTCTTCCACTTATTCAGTGGGAAACACAATATATTAAATGAGAGATAGGAGAAGAATGGCTGATAGTACTACTAACAGCTTACAATATGTCAGAATGTTCATTTAAATCTAGAGTTTTCTAGTTCTTCATTGCTGCAACTGTATAGTATGTCTTCCCAATACCAAATGTGACTTCCAATGCTCAATCCCAACCAAAGGGACAACTTTCTTGATTCTGATATATCAGACCTGCAACATAAAATGAAGAAATCTGCAACATAATACTCACTCAAATGCTCATATCTTGCTCAAATCTCACTCTAATGACATGAAACGAATTGCAGATTGCTCTAAGGATGAAGGCGCCCAAAATGAATACCTAAAACCTCACCAAACAGCTTCCATTTAATTTGCACAAATCCCAAGGCATTCCCAAATGGTACCGCACTCTTGTAGGGGCGATTTAGCTAGGAAAAATCAGAAACTTCATTAAAAATTCCACAAACTTGCAAGTAGGGTCGCCCCAAGTAGAAAAGATGATATGACAAACACCCAGAACAATATATTTTTTTATTTTTGATATATGAATGAAAACTACCTACAGCCATGCAACATCAGCAACTCTGAAATATGACAAAATGCTTGAATAACAGCTACCAAATGCAATGAAACTCAACTACAATGCTAAACAACCCAACTACAATCTAATTCTCAACTTGTTGCTATCTTTCAAGCAAGAAGATGAGCCCAATGCTAGGAGGTATGCTTTCCTCGAAGCTTGCCTGAAGACATTCCAACAGCATAACAGTATAGTAGACAAAAGATCCCAAATGAAAAGCTGAGGCCTGAATAAATAGATATGAGAAGAACCTTCTAGAACCTTCAAGAAGGGCGCCCAAACCCTAAATTTGAATTCAACACATCTTCCCTCCAAAAAGTGGCATCCTTTTTCCCTTAGTCAAATATTTCACCTTTTTTTAAAAATCAACCTTTCCTCAAGTAGGCGTCCTTTTTACTTAACCCATAATTTGGTCTCAAAAATATAATTTATCTTTTCAATGAAGAGCTTACCCATCAAGTCCCCTTTTTAAGAACAACATAAAGTTATAATGCTAGGCAAGGGGGGCATTATAATATTAAATTATAATATTATAATGTGAAAATACTTATCTCCATAAAAAATGCACCCAAGGGCCAAAAACAATATTGCCAACTGAACCATCTGGAGAAGAAGACCAACTGAACTGAACCCAACCTGTCCACTGCCAAAAATAGAATTTACTAAAAATAGTAAATTCATGAAGTTGCCCGAAATGCCAAACTGAACATACCACCGCGAAGTTCTCTGAAAACCCAGAAAGAATCCGCAATCCGATTTCCAAACTTCAAGCAACAACCTCCTCAAAATTAGAAAACCCTAATTTCACCATCTGAGTAGCCTACGGGTCTCCAAAATAGGCCAACGGTCCACTGCAATGATCACATTTGAGAAGGGGACATTACACAAACCTCCAAAGATTGAAGAATCCATTTGTATTGATATACAGATTCTAACTTCTATAGACCTTTTAAAGCAATCAAACAAGATTATCCATTACTGGTAAATGTATAAAATTCAATAATATAGCTAGCTAAATGACACCAACACAAAGAATTTTCAAGGAGACTGTAATGTCCCCATTCTCGGAGTGACATCGTGGTGACTTGATTATAGCCCATCCAGCATTCCCGTGGGTTAGATGGTGAGATAAGGGAATGATATTGGCCATGAATCATAATTTTGGTAAAGATGTTTTTAGAGAATTAAGAGGGAAATTATCCTTAACAAAGTAAAGCATAATGTTGATCTTATTTTATTATTATCTCATGGTCCACTTGCAAGTCAAAGAAAACAAGGTCTACTTGCAAGTCAAAGCAAACAAGGAGGTCAATTCTCTCTCCTAGGGCGGTTTAGGAGACTTAAGGGAGAAGGCAACCAATATTTTAATAAATAAAATCAGATCCTTGGATAAGGACGGCTTAGGTGCCTTGGTGAAGAAGGCAAGGAATATTTTAATGAATAAAATCAGATCCTTGGATAAGGGCGACTTAGGTACCTTGGAGAAGAAGGCAAAGAATATTTTAATAAAATCAAATCAAATCTTCCCTAAGGGCGATTTAAGTGCCTTAGACATGAAGTCATTGAATATTTTATTGAAAACAAATCAGATTCTCTTCTAAGGGCGGTTTTGACTTCGAGCCTTATTTAAGAAGGCTTAGATGGCTGTAAGATATCATGTTTTTTCCTTTTTGGTATTGCTATTCTGTTAAGTCATTTGAAGAGAGTTGTCTCTTGACTGAAAGGAATTTTCAGTCAATTCAAAGTGGTGCTCCCTTGAATACAGTGGTATGGTGATGACCCCATTCCACCATGAGAGATGAATTCAAATGGAGTTCATCATAGAGCTTAACCAGAGTGCTTTTAGTGAAGTTTCCTTTGCAGATTTGGATTTTGTTTTGAGACACTTTCATCAATATTTGCTAGAAGAGGGTTTTCAAGTGGTTCGCTTGGCAAAGGAGGGCATCTTTGGCAATTTCCAGCTTTCATTCATAATCAGACTTTTGTAACATCAGTCATCAAATTGATTTCATTTTCAGATCTGAGGATTATTTGGCATCTACAACCTCCAGTGGGCTGCTATAGTTGCATTTCAGTCATTTCCAATTGGGAATATCATCCTACTTCATATAGCTTCATCTTCCATTCATACGGCTAGGGTTTGGACTTGTGTTTTGGCACAATTGGATGTAATTGAAGGTCTGAAATTCAAATCAGACTTAACTGATTGTACTTTCCAGCCCTCTCTATTTGTAATCAGCTTTCAAATTGAAAAAGAAGATAAGCTATCATTGCTGGGTATGTTCATCTATGTTTATATGACTTGTTTGATTGCCTAAAATCTATGTTCAAGTTCATTTCTTGTTATCTACACTTGGAACTTTTCAATCTACATGATATAATAAACCCTTGTTGAAAACAAAAGTTAAAGAGCTTAAGTGCTTTGCAAGCAAAGCAAATCAGACATTTTCAGACCAGCAAAGGGAAAAATTCAGTTTGAACCTGTAAGGGTTCTTACAGAGACAGAGTTTGTTTCTTTCTGCACATAAACAATTCACATAAAAAATGGAATACAAGAGAAGTGTGACTCAAATTTCATAGTTCTTAGCTAATTTGCAAATGAATTGTTTGATTTGTCTATGTTGTGGATTTTAGGTAGCAAAGGACAGCTTCACAAGGCACTCCACATTTCATGCTCTAAGAAGAAAAGTTAAATACAAGAACCCATATGTCTCCCAACTACCTGTTGTGACCTTTTCACACATCACCCCATCCAAAATGGGGACCCCCTAATTTTTGGTCCATTCGGGTCTTTTGGCTTTGGTTTTGGGTTGTTTTGCATCTCTCTCTCTGTCCTTTTTATCTTTTTGATGATGTACCTATCTCCTAACCTCATTTGAAATTTTGACTAAGTCTAAAGTGCAATTGGTCAGATTAGGGTTTGCATTCTTTAGGTCAGTTTGAAGTTAATTTGAGTGAGCGAATTGAAGTCTAAGCTTGGCACTGTAATCAGAAGGCTTCTAGTGGGTTACCGGCAAACTTTCACTAAGTTCTGACAACTTGCTATTTTTAGTAAGTACCCCATTTGAAGTTTTTATGCTGAAGTTTTTGAGAAACGAACTATTACACCAAATTCAAGACACTTCAAAATACATGCCTACAAATTTTGAGCTAAATCTGACAACTTGCTATTTTTAGCAGTCATGGCTTCGAAAGCCAATTTTGGGGTTTGCATGTGTACTTTTTCAATGCATGTCTACAGAATCTTTTTGAGGTTTTTCGAGACCTTCGCAATGATATAACATGCAAGCTAAGATGATGACTTTTAACAATTCTGGCTTTAGGAGCCGTTTTAGGGTTTGCATGTCTGATTTTTCAATGCATGTCAGGATATTCTTTATGGGTTTTTCGAAAGCTTCGCAACGATGTGACATGCAAGCAAAGTTGATCATTTTTCAAGAACTTCAATTTTTAGTCAGTACTCGCATGCAAATCAATTTATTGGGTTTTTCTGGGTTTTTTGAGATCACCCGGGCAATGTGACATGCAAACACGTTTGGCAAGTGGTTGGTCACCTTTTCAGGCATCTACTATTTTTAGCAGGTTCACTCCAGTAGCTCCCCAGCACTTCAGTCTCATGAACAAAGCAACATGCAATAGAAACGGGGCCAAACGGAGGTCATTTGAGACACATGCAAGTCAAATTAGGGTTTCCAACTTCGGTACTCAAAAAGAGGGGTAAAACTCTGTTGATGTGTTTTTCGTGACCGCATGAACGCAGAATAAAGTCGCCAACAGCTACCCTATTCTCTCTTGATCAAAGTATCCAGCATGCTAAGATTGCAAGAAAGTTCATGCGTTCAACTCCAAGGTTCTTTCAGTGCGAATAGGCTCAATTGATTTGCTGGTATTTCAAGGGGACTTACGGAATTGTTCAATAGCGGAGGAAGGAATTCAAATGCTCGAAAGGTTTGTCTATGAAGCGCGGGTTTCCTATTCTAATCAGAAAGTACTGAATTGAAATGGTGTAGGGTTAAGAGGGCTCTAATTTACTCTAAGGTGTGGGACATGGCAATCAATTCTCACAAGCTTCAACCAGGCTCTGCTTTGCCTCGCTTCGGACAGCCTCCACAGAACCGGTGCAATCTTCAAAGGAGTAGCTCGAGGTGTTCAAATCACAACTTAGCATGAAAATACCATCACAACGACGCATATAAACATACAAATCATGATCGAAGTTAAGTACATGATATTCCAGTTGACCACACAAGGCGCATTCACCATCAACGAACACACTAGTGGTATGGATAGATGAAGTTTGCTCAAATTGAAGACCACATTCCACAATTACTATCTACTACTTGCATGAAATGAAACTTATTCTACTTTAAGTCACTACTTGAATCAGAAGGACGAAGAAACCTTGCTAGCTACTCACAACAAAAGACGAAATTCATCATCAATGAAAATTCTTTTTATTGGGAGAGTGTTCACAACAATTTCTTACAAAGTTTTAAGGAAAAACTTTCCTTCTTCTTCAACTACTCTATCAATCTATACTAAGCTACTTCTAATTTGTCTCTCTATTCTAACTTCTACTCTAATTCTACTGTCTCATGAATGTACAAATGAAGGGGGACTCCCCCTTTTATAGTTGGCCAAGTCCAACGGACGGCTCAGATTACAATTGGCTGGATGGCCCAGATCGTGCCACCTCAGCCCTAAACAAGATTCGCCCTAAAAACCACCACAAAGAGGAGTGGGGTAATAAATGAGCCATTAATGTCCATCATCCTTCTAGAAGATTCCATCCTTGAAATGCGTTCACACTGTTCTCGATCTTCGTGCTCATCCAATTTTGTTGATCACTTGGAGGAGGGTAAAAGAGTTTTTAAGATTGCCTCCTCAGATAATAAAATTTGATAGAATCTGGAGTTCGACTGCTCTTGATCTTCTTCTTGATGTTGTTCTTCAACCTTGCTCGAACTTCCATTCTCGAATTTGAAGGATTTTTCAATCTTGGACTAGATCATTTCCGCTTGCCATCCGTCTGACTATGTTGGGTGCACATTAAATTCTTGAGGAGAAACTCCAACACTTAGTCATTTCTTGCAACTTTTCTTCCTTCATGTGAAACTCAAAACTTTATCCTCCTCCGAAGGTTGTAATATCATCGTGCTTCACCACTTCAAGTCATCGTGCTCTGGCTTCAACATTTCTCCTGCAAAACAAGCAAGGAGAAGAGAATTAGAACATTTCATAATATAAATTCAACTTACTTACCAGGATTCTCACGCTCTAATTTCCAAGCATTCATCGCCTTCACTAGCCAACTTTGCATTCAATCCTTCATGCCTTGGACAAATTTTCAACCCATCTTCCTCAAGGGTGTATCATCTTTTAAAAAGTATTAGCTTCAACTGCATCTTCTTCACTTTTTCGGCTGACATTTCATCCAACTCTGGCTCGAGCAAAATGTTTTCATCAGGAACTCGATCAAAAATCATCTAGACGATCATTTTCAGGTTCATCTGCCAAGGCGAATTTTTATCTTGAAAACACATTTTATTCCTTGCTTTAGAAAATTTTCAAATTTCCCTTAGGAAAACTCATCAACCTGGTGCCCATCAAAAATATTCATCTCAAAGGCCTCAACGAATTGTGGAAGACTTAAAAACCCTCTCCTTGTTGAAGATCTTCAATACCCAGAAGAAAATTTTCTTCAGAACGCATCAAATTCATGGGTATGCAACGAACGGGTTCATTTAATTTTTTTAATTTTGAACCTTAGAAAAATAATTTTCAACAATTTATTTCATTTCTTCATCTCCTCTGAGAATTTTGTTGCTCTGACTTGAAAATTTTTTACTCATCCTGCAATGTTGGCACCTTCTGACTTCATCACTGGCAACTTCACTCGGACTTCAGGAAAATTCATCACTTCATCAGACTTAGGCGTTTTTCCCAAAATATTTTGCCTTGGAAAATTTGAATCACTTAGCATTTTTGAATTTTTTTTGCCTTAGAAAATTTTTTTACTCAACTTCGATCATCTTGCCTGTGATGAGAAAATACATCAACTTCTCTTAGAAAATCTTCCTCGAACGCCCAACATGTATGACTCTCAATGCTTAACATGTCTTATTTTTTATTTTTTTTATTAGCTTCAATGCCTTAGGAAAATTTTATCATTTTGCACCTTACACACTTGGGCGCATATCTCATGTAGAGGGGTAACTTCACATCCACGCCTAGCATTTTCTTTTTTTTATTCACCACTTAGCAATATTTTCTCCCATCAATTTTATTTCACCATCTTCACACCTTGCATGGCGCACATCACACTTGAAGGTGAATATTTTTCAAACGCCTAGCATACTTCACTTTCCACTCACCACCTTTCTTATTTGGGCGCATATCACATGTAGAGGAGAAAACACATTTCTAACGGCCAGCCTTGACTTGTTGACTTCTAAATATGGGCGCAAATAGCATGGTGAGGTGGATGAGATTCTAACGCCCTTGACTTCTTCTTTAAATCTTTGACCCTCTCCTTGCATGGGTGCAAATGACACATAGAGGAGGATATTTATACTTAGAAATTTTCTTTGAAGTCATACACCTTGGGGGCGCATTTAGCTATGTGTGGTGCATAAAACTCTTTGACTCCTTTGACTTGCTTGTTGGGCGCATTTGCTACTTGATGAAGGATGGGCGCAAATGGAGGGTGGTGGAGGATTAGTCCATGCCTTAGAATTTTTTAAAACTTTCTCTTAAAAGTGGGCGCATTTTACTAGTGGAGGAGGATATTTCTAACTTAGAAATTTTTTCATGCTTCAAGGCCAAGATGGGCGCATTTTGGCATAGGAGGTGGATTTTTTTTTTATACTTAGAATTTTTTTGTTACCTCTTCATCAACTTGGGCGCATTTTGCCATGGCTGCAGGATGAAGTTCCGGACTTAGAATTTTTCTGTAATGTCCCCATTTTGGCCATACGCTCTTCTTTGACTGATAGCCTATTTCCGGAAATCCGTAGGTTGATCAAAAGTGAAATTAGGGTTTCCTTGCTTGGAGGTTTGTGGCATTTCTAGGTATTTACTATTTTAGTAAATACTAATTTTGAAGCGATGGTTGGTTGTGGCTTTCATTAAGTCTTGCTTCCATTTCGGTTCGCTTCATTGGTTTTGAGGTAAACTTACTATTTTTGGCGTGGCTATTTTTAGTAAGTCTAATTTTGGCAGTGGCATCATCAGCAATTCAACTCAAGTCATCTTGTTATCCATCGTCAGTTTGGCTTTGGGTTTGGTTTTCTCCTTGGACTGAGTTTCAGACTTAGTCAATTTTCATGTCTTGAAGTTGTACCCGCCTAGGCTTGATGACTTCAAGTTGTTTTAAAGAAGGGGACATAAAGGGGTCAAGTGAGCATTTAATTATTTAATAAATGCTTTATTGTTGCAAAATGAAATGGATGCCTAAAGGGGAAGTTGAATGATATTTTATTATTTCAAAAAGTAAGAGGCAAAAAGGTGGCGTCCCTTTTGGAAGTTGAAGTGATTCAACTTCTTGGAATTTGAAGAGTTCTTGTTGCTTCATTTGCCAACTAAAGCTTATATATTGCTGCTGTTTGAAGAGCTGATTATCGAATGTTTATGCTAATGTTATGCTGTCGGAATGACAACTTGTTTTCTACTTCGAGGGATGCTTACCTCCTAGTTCCAATCCAATTTCGTGTTTGAAAGATAACACCTAGTTGGTATTATTGCTGCTTCTCAATCAGACTAGCAGATTGTGCTTCAAAGTTGGTGAATTTTGGTGAGAATTTCAGTTTTAATGTTGCTGGTGTATACACAGCTGAAGGTGTTTTTCATTTACAGCTTTTGATGTGAATTTATTTTGGTTATGGGTATTTGATCCTTGCAATTCTATGCTAATGGCGATCATATTTGGAGAATTTCATAATTTAATTCCAAGTATTTGATTTTTAGCAAGAGAAATCGCCCCTCTTGAGGGCCGTACCATCTTGAGAGTGCTTTGGGATTCGTGCAAAATAATATCTTGAGTTATGATGCAGTTTTGTGGTTTGAGTTTGGGCGCCTATCCTCCAAAGAGACTTTGCATTTCGTTTCATTCAATTCAGAGGTATATTGAAGGAGTTGTGATCATTTTTATGAGTTTGCTGTTTGCTGATAGACATTTCCAGATTGCAGATTTTTATATCAGACTTGTTAGTTTTTGATATAATGCTGGTTTGAGCTTCAATTCTTCATCTTATATCATTGTAAATGTTAGAGGAAGTGATACTCTAACTGTTTAATGTTCTTGGAAGATTATCTATTCTATTTGCAGCTGTTCTTATTCTTTGTAAAGCTAGTT
The DNA here is from genome assembly GCA_007258455.2 of Sequoia sempervirens. Classification (NCBI taxonomy): domain Eukaryota; kingdom Viridiplantae; phylum Streptophyta; class Pinopsida; order Cupressales; family Cupressaceae; genus Sequoia; species Sequoia sempervirens. The sequence continues at coordinate 77,070 of VDFB02317449.1, read as the reverse complement.
AGTAGTACTAACAGCTCTTCCTTTACTTGCTGCAATTTTATATCTGTTTTACACTCCCACAATTGAGTGGTTGAGTTTTAGAATAAACTTATATCTTGTTTGTAATTTCCCCCCACGTTATAAGTGGTTGTGTGGACAGTATTCCCCCCACGTTAATAAGTGGAAGTGAGGATTTAAATGGCTGGCTTGCCGCCTTTAATAATGTTAATCTTACCCACTGAATAAGTGGAGTATCCCCACTGCTTGTGGATGCCTGCATCAGCAGATGAATTGTAATTTCAGTTCAGTTTATTCCTAATGATCCTCTGACCATATGCTATCACCTCGCCCACATTGGGATCTTGGTGAACATTCTTGGTTAGAGTTACTTTCCATGCTGATTTGCATTTGGAGCTAACGCTAATCAGTGATTGGTTGCTGATTTGTGTGTTAAAATTTGGGAAAAAATTAAGGGGAATATTTCAGTGGTATCAGAGCAGAAGATCTTGCCATCCTGTGAATAAGACAGAGTCAGTTGACAGATGAGTGATAGAGAAATCAGATTCTTCACCTAAGTTCAGTTTAGCTTTCAGAAGTTCTTAAGATGTTGCATTTTTTGAGGTCCAGGAATCGTGAGAAGTCAGATTTGATTATGGCTTCTGAAGAATGTCAGTTCAAGAGGCAGTGTGAACATGAGGCTTCCATACTCCGTAAAGAATATCAGAACATGACAGATGAGTTTAAGAATGATGTTTCATTTGACACCTTTTTGAATTGTGCGGTGATTCATAACCCTGGAAAGTTGTCTATGGTCAACTACATCAAGAAAATGATTAAAGAGGAAGCAGAACATGTCATGGTTGTAGGTGCAAGGAAGGAAGAAGAAGTGCCTGTTTGTGGATTGCAGCCCACAAATGAACAAGTTGAAGAGAAAAATCAGTCAACTAGTATTGAAGAAGACACAAACAAGATGCACATGTCACCTCAAAATGATTGTGAGCTTGATGAAGATACCTTGGCAAATGAGGAGATTAAGTTAGAGTCCCAAAATACATCCCTAGACTTGCATGGGATGGGAAATAATGAAGATTATTATGGTAAGAAGATCATTACAGCAGTCTTGAGTCCTAATAAGGATTCAAGCAATGAAGATCTCGAGACAAATGGCTTCTCAAAAGATGTTGGTGGAACAGTTGTGTGGGATAAGTACGTTGAAGAAGAGCAAGATGAAGCAAATACTAATGGTGTCTTTGAACCAGCTTATGACCATTACGAAAGTGAGGTTGTTGATGGTGATTCCGATGTGCTTTTATCTCCTTTTGTTGAAGATTTAGTGAAGGATAATTCTCTACTTTATGCTGAGCCAATTCCATATGAAGAATTATTGACAAGTGTCCAAGAAGACTTCTTTGGTATGTATGTGGGCACTAATGATAAAATCAGCAACACATCTACTCAAGATAATTTCATTGAAGAAAAGAATGACAAAATATTCAAAGCAACCAGCTTTGATGATTCTTTAATCCGATATAATGCTAGTGACTTGGGTGGTAGTGGGTTTGATTATCAAACTACATCTATGGAGAAAGTTATAGATGAAGATTTCAGTTCAAGTGGGTTGAGGAGTGACTCATTCAAAGAGTCAATAGTTGAAGAGGAGCATGATGATCTCTTTCCTATTGATCATTGCAATCAAACCTTTCACCTTTGGGATCCGGGCGCGATGTCACCAAGGTATGATAAAGAACCGGAGTGGGATAAATTCCCCTTTGATCCTGATGAAGTTCAAAAATCAGTTTGCAATGCAAGTAATGAAGTGATCTTTGGAGGAGAAGTTGCAGCAATGGCTAATGAGAACGTGATTTCTTATGTTGAAGAGAAGAATGTTTTAAAATCAGCAAATGGTTTGGATGCCTTTCAGAATTACGCACAAGAAGAGTATGAGAACTTGAAAGGTCAAGATAGAGGAACTAATTTGTTTGAAGAAGCTTGCTTGGCAAAGCTCCATAAAGATTCCTTCGAGGTGGTTGTAGCCACTAAAGCAGAGTATGTTGCTACCAAGACTTTAAGAGCATCAATCAATAATGATTCATTGCTTGAAGATATTGTTGACAAGCCTTCTATTCAAGAATTATGTAGTGAAAAAAGAAGGGAGGAAGCTGATTTTGAAAATCATGACAATGAAAACAAATCAGAAAAATTGATGTTTGATGAGCGTAGTCTCTTTGCTGATTGGGATCGAGGGCCTAAAGAGCTGCAAGTTTTGAAGGATAACTTATTGGTTTCAGAAGAGAAAATTGTTAAGGTGTTATCAAGATTTGATAGCACACACAATTGTATTGAAGAACTTTACTGGGAGCTGCAGTTTGAAGAGAGAAAGAATGGCGTTAAGGGTGGAGACACTCTTTCCATGGTGCAAACCATCAAAGAAGCATTGGAATCAATAAAAACAGATTATTTGCATTTGCTCTCAGATAGAGATGATGCCATTAAGTTTGCTGAGGAAACCTATGATGCCTATCAAGAGAAGGAGAAAGAGGTTGATAGTCTTTGCCTTGATCTTTCCTTAGCTCATCACTCTTTATGCAAGGGAGAAAATCAAACTCTTATTGCAGCCACACTTGAAGGACAAGAAGCTGATACAAGGATTATGGAGATCAAGCAAATATTTGAAGGTATTAATGAACTCCATAATGATGAAACCTTGCTTAATTTTAAGGAGATTCATGAAGATGATGGTAATTGGAAGGTAAATCAAGAGTGTGAACTCTTGAGTTGGGAAGAGAACTTGCCTCAAGAAGGGGTAGCTTGCAGCCATGAGCTTGATGTGATGATTGGTAATGTGTGTGATATTCATCACGGTACATTCTACGAATCAGCAACTAATGATGGGTATCCTCAAGTTGCAGAAGATGTGCATGAATTCTATGAAAACACCAACGAAAGGGATGAAGGAAATATTTTTTCTATGATTGTGTACAATAATCCACCATCTTCACATAATTTGTTAAATCATAAGGTGATTGACAATTTCTACATGGATGACATTGATAAGAGGTTTTATGTTTTTGACATGCATGATTTCATGGTTAAGTATAAGATAATGTTGGTGGATCCAAGCTATATGTCAGGCAACACTCTCTTGGGATGGTTATTAAATGAGCATTTAATAATGTCCAAACTTGAACTGGCTGGTTTTCACTCAGCATTAACCAATGGAAGAGTACCACCTATCTTAAAATGGTCGATGAGGTCAGATCTTGGAGAGATGCATCAAATTGTGGGAGAACTTTCAGACTTGCCCCTTTGGTTTCTAGATTGTGCATTGTTGATGAGGGATTATTCTAAAATGCTGGTCATGAAAGGTTCAAACTTTGCATTGATGGTTGCAGTTGACTACATGGATTTGTGTGCTCGAGACTTTCACTATGGCTCTTGGAGATATGTTGGGAATTCTTCCCAATGTGTTGGAGATTATTTGCAGTTGGGAATTCACGCTTGGAATTCTCAACATGGCTTGATGGAGATTGTTGCAAGTAGAAAAAAGGATATTTGGAGAAATAAGGATTCAATTCTTAGAATCTTTGATGCGGCCCCCATCTTTACCAACCATTTGATGGTTCTTTCTGCTCATCAACTGGTGAATTGGAGAGATATTTTGAACAAAGGAAGGTTTAATGTTGGGTTGGAGTTTTATCAGAGCATAGGTTCGTACACTGGGCACTATGAGCCCAATTACGTTGACCTAGTTGCTCGAACTCTTGAGGGAATGTCCTTGTTTTGTGTCATCCTCACTTAGCAATCCAAGTTTGTTCTATAAGGGTGTCGGTTCAATGGTGCAAGAAACTGGTGGAAAGAATAGGACCCTCGGTGTAGTGCGCAATACACCGATATTCTTCCTACTAGGGATGCATTATGGACTTTTTTGTTGTCTTGAGATGTGATTTTTGGTGATGTAAGTTTACGTGTGTATGTGGAAAATGAGTGTTTTAACCTAGAAATTTGTGTTTATGATGTGTTAAGTTTTGCTTTCTATTATGAAAGGGTGTGAAATTTGTCGTATAGTTTGACTCTTGAGCTTGCATTGTTGTCTTATGTCACCCTTGCTAGATTGTTGTGATTCTTTCTAGTGATTGTCCCACCATTTTGACTTGGGTTGGATGACATGTTATCTATTTTGAGGGCCTTGACACTCGTTAATTATGCATATGTCATATTGTTGAGTGGAGATTGAAGTTGTGATTGGATTAAATTGGTTGTGTTATCATATGGACTTGTACTATGCTTGTTAGGTACTTGATTTGTGATGACTTTATGATATCGCTTATAATGTGATTACTCTAAGAAGTACTGGATTTTGAGTAAAACTTCAAGGTGCAATTTAGACAAGTTTTACTGAGTAGGTACATAAATGCAATTAATTAAATCTTTTAGTTTATTTTGGGATAAGAATGAGTTTATTTACTCAATTCATATGTTCTTGAATAATTATTGTATTAATAAAGCTCTAATTTTAGTTAGTCTTCTTAAGAACTAGAATTCTTAGATTATTGTTGTAGATTTATTAATTTGTTTTTTTGTGGCATGGGTTATCATAGTAGGATTGTCTCGATCATCATTATGAAAATAAATAAATAAATATATAAAAATTATTAGCATTATGGAAGAATTAACCTTTATTCATATTAATATCATTATAAGCAGAAGTGGTTAATATTTTGTTAACTTGTTCATCTTTGAATTACTCGTTAGCTTTATTGATGGATTTATAATCTTAATAACCAAGTAAGAATATTATTTGATTCATAATGTTTTACCTTAGTATTTAAAAATTTAAGAAGTATATTCAAAATAAGTGCATTTGTAAAAGCCTTCATATGATAGCTAGTAAATTCTTAACTGTAATGTTAATTGTAGATCACCATATTTTCTTTTAAGATCATGATTTAAAAGATAGTATAGATGATAATTAGAACCTGTGTGTGAGTGTAATGCCTCTCGTGTGTTGTCACTATTCTGATATACTTTCATGTTATGTTGCGAACTTTAAGAATATGATAGTGATTGTTTCACCAATCTGACAAGTTTGGTTGACGGTTTAATTGCTTGGATGACTATGCTGCCATGTTCAGACGTTTCTGATGTACTATCTAGTTACACAATTGTTTAGTAATTTCTTTGTGATGTAATCATTGTAATCATTGTACTCGATGTTGTCGTTACTGATTGAGGTCTTGGTGAGGGGAACAGTGTAGCATCACTCATTTGCGAGTGCCCTACTACGCCGTGATTTCCTCTCACGGTGTGCCTGTTATTTGATATATATATGTGCTCGACATCTTGTTTGGATGCAGGTTGTAGGTACCAGGCATCGACTCCACCTGCCTTATCAGGTTTGAGCGTGCCCTATAATCCCAATGGGTATGATGTGGAAATCGGAGTTGACAAGAAATTTTTCCATCCTAGTCTATCACACCGTCTTTATATTTAACAAGGTCGTCCGTTTGTGACCTTCTTCCCGTATTGGTAACGTTTCGTTTTGAGTCGATTAATTTTTATTATAAATTTAATTGGTGCTGCTTTAAATATTTGATATAACTGTTAGTTCAGGGTGTTGAAGTGCTTATGTCAGTGTACATTTTGTTTCATCTTGTGACTTCCAGGAGTAAGTCGATGCTAAGGGGGGGAGGATGTAGTACCCCTCCACTTTTGGTTCTTCACGTCGTGTGAGTAAGTGGTTTATTAATGTCTTGTATTTGATTGTTTCCCTTCATTGTTCTGTGCTCTCAATTTGGGGATTGGTTGTGGTTGCTTTCGATTTTCATTGCTGATGTTCATAAATTGAAACACTCATCTTGGTTACCCAGTAGAAAGAAAATAAGTACCTAGTTGATCAAAATGGGAACATGGAAAATTAGAGATTTAGGGAAAGTTAATATTTTCTTCTTTGACACGTACTTGTGTAATCTTATCTTCATAAAATAGTCCCTACATGGAAGAACAAAAACTGTGGAATAGGGCTAAGTTTAGAGAAAACATGGCTGCTCATTTAATTCTATAAAGAAATATACACTTAGAAAGCCATGCGTACAAAGACAAAATAAAAGTGATTCCTAAATAGTGATTAATAAATCATAAAACAAAAAAAACAAAAAAAATACATATATAAAGAAAGGACTTAACACTAAGCAGGTAGAGTTTTCTCATGGGTTTCCACGTTTCTCCAAGTGGACCCATTTTAAATATAAATCTCTTTTTGAAATGTTTCTTAATGGGGGGGTGTTTAATGTATCTAAATATAAAATTTATTGATTTTAAATTATGAAAAGTAATAAAAAGAAAGGGGCAAATATTCAGGAGCCCACGTGCCTTCTCATTGTTTATTGAATTGCATGCTTGACAAACGTGGAGTCAAAAAGGAGACGGAAAGGAATTTTGGACACCTGTCTTTTGCATTTGCTTGAAAGTTTCTTAAGTTGTTTTAAAAAAAAAAAAAGGAATTTTTTTTCTGTGTTTTTTTTGGGGGGGGACACGCCATGTCTCAGGGTCCAGAATTGGGGAAAGGGAGGTCAATTTTGGCCTTACACAGTGAGGGGGAGCTCCCATTCTGGGCGGATAGAAGGGATGGACAGGGGAGAGGCATTTGCTGTTGGCGCAAGCAGATGGGACACTGGCAAGTTGCTGCTATGGCATGGCTTCTCCAAACTCCTCCTCTTCGGTATTGACCCTCCACTTCTCCAATTTGGCGAACTGCAACCCATAAATAAGGTTTTTAGGATGGCTTTAGAGTATATTTATTAAAATGAAAATTACTGCTACAATTCCTAATCCGTTTTGTGCATATTCTGCAATCATTGCATTCCATGAAATTCACATTTCTTTGAGGTATTCTGTCAACAATGCTTGCCTTGCCCATGTTACGGGCATGAAGGCCAACCATGCATTCCTAGTGATCAGCTATATATGTAATGCATTAAGGGTTGCGTATGTGTGAAGTGTGTGCAGCCCTCATCCGCTAAACCTACATGTTTGCGTACACCCAGAACTCAAGCAAGGCTTCCAATGTTAGGATGGGTTTCAGAATGCTTCATTAATTCGAAGATTTTGAGACCTTCCTTGTAAAATCCATTTTATGGATATTCTGCAATGGTCGCCTTCATCCTATGGGCAACCTATCACTGCTGCAGTGATTAGACAAAGGAGGGTGTATAAATTCAAATAATGCCCCTGATGCCTCTTGCATCCTACCACATCAGCCACGCTGGAAAGTAGAATGTTGTAGAGATTTAAATAATCTCTCTGATTTCATTGTCAACCGGTCCCAGCATCGTACTGGAGCATAATAGAAAATTTTAAAGGTTTAAATAACCTTCTTGATTCCATTTACTGCCTGTTACAGCTGATGTATTTAGGATCCACAGTGTGTATAAGTTTAAACAGTTTTCCTGATACCTTTGGCAACCTTTCTCAGCAGCATCATTCGAACATAGGTGACTATAGAGGTTGCCCGACTCCGTTGGGAACCCATCACATCTGCAGTACTTGAAAATAGAAAGGGGTAGAGGTTTAAATAATCTTTCTGCTGCCATTGTCAACCTATCGAGCATTGCAGGAATTGAATCTATTATTACCTGAACCGTCTGGTCTTTTCTCACTAAAGATACGTTGTGCATCTTCCATGTGTTTTTTTTTAGGTAGGCCGTATTTGGGTTGCAATTTCTTTTGTCTGAATAAAATAGCTGCCAAACAAGAATGCTATCTCAACGTTTAGAGTAACAAACTCCAATTTAGTATTGCATATTCGACTTTCTTTCTGCTGTATTTAAATGTCTTTGAAGCTTCCTCAAAATCAGAGACCCTAGTATGCAGTTGCTTTTGGCATCCAGTGGTATTTGCATGTCCCTTTTGGCGTGGTATTGGGTAAACATTTATTCTACCTTAGCCTTGGTTAAGTCTGAGAATCTATTGGAATTAAGATTTAATTCACTTTCATCCCTACCTTTCAGTCTGTGATAATCTTGAGTAAAATTTTCATTGATCTGTACGCTCCTAGTCAAATATCGAAACATAGGAAATATTAAGGGGAATGGATAGTAGCGTTGGTCAAAGCTTAAACGAAATACTTGAAGGGGTTAGTATGCCCTTTTACCTTCATAAGAGTAATGGTCAATTTATTACTATTAAAAAAATTAAAAAAAAAAAAATAGTATTAATCATACTCCTTTGCCCACATTCCTTGAGCTATGCTGTAAAACAGTTCACCAGGCTTTCACCGCAGCTTGTATACATTTTACCAGGGAAGTTGCAAACACAACATCTCACATAATTCCTCTATCCTTTGTACTTTGATAGATGTCTATAACCTATTCCACAACGCCCATTTCAGCACAGGCAGGCAAGAAGTTGGTAAAGTTTATGGAAATTGCCTTTCAAAAGTGTCTTGAAACATTATTTAATTAATCACATCCTCCGGAGTGGTCAAAAGAAAAAAATAAATAAAAACGGAATGAAGCTTCGGGAACAAAGGAAAATATTTATATAAGTTTTCATACCATTATCCAATGCCCACGTTTTAGATGTTTGAGATGATTCGGGCTTGGTATTATCCTTTTGAATACTTTCACATGTTCCTTTAAAAACAATCAAATGTGGCCCCCATGCGTTAACAAAGAAAAATAAAAATAATAAAATGGGTAGTGAGGGGCTTCACATAAAGAAAATAATAAAGTAAAATAAAAATAAGAAACGTGGCTCTTATAATATTACCATGTTTACATAAAACAAAACAAAGAGAAAAGTCTCTCCCATAAGTTTTTAGAAAAGAGAAAAGAAGTAATAAATATATATTAATAAAAGAGATATAAATATATATATTAAAAGAAAGTAAAGTTGATTATTTAGTGCACTATAAATAAATAGGTGATTTAACTATATATTATATAAAATAAGAAAGTAAAGTTTATTATTTAGTGCTTAATAAATAAATAAGTGATTTAATTATATTTCCAATAAAAAAATGGGATTGCATATTGTGCAAGATGATTATAAGAAAACAAATATTTCTATATGGGAAATAGATTATTGTTTGGAGCACCTTTTGAGAATAGTGTCAATTAGTTGATCTTATTATTGATTATATGTGTGAGTTAGGCGGGTAACCTCTATCGTTGTATGATACCATTATAGCTTTCATCTAGATAGTTTAGTTTTCTCTTGAATCTAAAGAATAATTTTATATGCATAGGTTAGGTTAAGAAAAGTGTTGAGATTGTGAGATCATTCACTTGAATGCTAGTGCTAATAGTTTCCATGTTGCTTCTCAATTAATGATTAAATAAAATGTGATTGATTATTTAATGTTCTCCTTTAAAGTGTATTACTTGAATGTGTTAGTGGATATAACTAGTCGGTGTAAAAGTGTATTCAGTTATTTACAAATATGTTCAATAGAATGTAATTGATGGATATCATTTCTTAGGAATAACACCGTGCATGTATACATGCATTTCAAGGGGCATTAATAGATAAGATAGAGATAATATATTAGTATCAACGCCCTTTTGGTACTTATCTTTGGGTTAATATAACTTAATAGTAGTTAGTTCATTTAGTGGATTTAGTGGTCATTGCAAATAAATCTATAGAGTCTTTTAATTGAACGGTCTTATTTTGAGTAGGCAAATAGAATGTATGTGATTATTAAAAATGTTTCCTAATAGTCGTCTCTTTGTAAGTGTTAGAGAGATATTGATGATTTAAATAATCTTGGAACTTATTGCTCTTGATGTTTTAATGAAACTGGGAAGATGATTTAAATGTTTTGATGTTTTCATTTCGATGTGTCTTCCCTTTTTAGATGCCTAGTTTTGGCGGTGATTTTTCATCGATTCATGTTAGAATAGTGGAGTATGGGTGAGTTTGTAATGATGCCAAAATGGAAGTGTCTAAATCTCAGAGTATTTATGTTGTGAGACAAGGATTGGGTGAATTGAATACTATGTCATTTAGTGATTATTGTGATTGATTTGTATGGAATTGTTTATATCAGCTTTGATTGAGTTTGAAGATCTCATTTTGACATTGTCACTCTTATTCTTCACTTGTCGATTTGTAATAATGGAAGTTATATAGTCAATTTGTGGTTCAAGTTGTGAGTCTTTCTCTTGTGTTAAGATTTTCTTGTAGCCATATATTTGAGATGGTTGGGAACCTGAAGAGCTTGAATTACCTTCAATAGAAGGTTGTGGATTTATGATGTTTTTGGCTTCCAGAGGCAATGGAGGAACTTGATTTATGTTGATTTTTCTACAGTTGTTCCATTGTGATTTATTGCTCTTATTTTAGATTTTGAGCTCATGAGTAGTACTTTGTACTATGGTGTTGAATTTTGATGTGGTGGGTGGTACCTCCTTCGTTCTTGTTTCAGTGATATGGAATGGGTTTGCGAGATGGTTCATGCCTCGCATGTTTTGTGTTATATTCACCTTGATTTCTATGTGAGATAAGGTACACCTCTTGCATGTTTTGGTTTGGGTACCCATAGGGAGAGTGGCTCTTCATGGGGGCCGGCACACAAAGGGGCTGTTAGGGTAACCCATGGAAGAGTTTCCTTAAAAAGTGATAATTTAATTAATAAACTGATGGGTTTTGGGTAAATAAACATTAAACAAGATTAATTATGTTCCTCACCCATACCGTTAGTGCTATCATAGGCTAAGGATGGGATGAGAAGACTTGATTGGTAAGATCACTGCCTTGTCCTCACGAAAGGTAAGTGGTTCCGCATGAGTCACCCTATGGAGCGGTGCCTTGAGATAGGCTGCCTGGATAACCATAGATGGAGGCGGTACCTTGTGATAGGTTGCCTGGATAATCCATGTAAGGCCATGCGATGACACTCTCCTACAGTACCCGTTTATGTTCCCTTGTTTGGTTGCCTCTGGGAGTGTGTTATCACGGAATCTAGCAGCGCTCGTTCCACGGATAACCCCCCTACGAAACTTGTCCGTTTCCTAGGATTCGTGAAGTTCAAGTACGCATAACGGAGTGATTTTCAAGCCACCTCGAAATGCGTTCCCAAGTCTCGAATAGTCAATTCGAGCATTCCCCCTTGTTCGCCTCGCAAAGACCTTCGAAACGAGATCTTTCGCGACGTTTCACTGTTAGTACTTTGCAAATTACGGAAGATGCAGTAGCACTGAAAAAGTGCGCTCCTGCAGGGAAAATCCAAAAATTTGGCTAAGTCTGGAAATGTAAGGGCGCTAAAATTTAGCGCCCCTACATGAAGTGAAAATTCCAAAAAATGCAAGAGCGCTAAATTTTAGCGCCATTACATTTTTTCTCGACACTTAAACTTTTTTGAGCTTCTGGCACGTTTCTTCATGATTTCGCGTTTTTCGTCAATCGTGCCACTTTTCGTGCCTAAATTTATTGCACGACTTGAGTTAGGTTTTTAATTTTCATTTTGCAAGTTAAGTGAATGAATTCGCCACTTTTGTTGTTTGTATTTTATTTCTTTTATCTCATCTTGATGTGCGAGTTCCTTTCTCCACTGCAATTCGCGTTTTGAGGATTTTCGCCATTCGCCTCTTCAGCAAGATTTGTGTTTCGCCCTGGTAAAGTTTTCCATTTAGCTTTGTATTGTCATTTGTATATGATCTATGTTCGTTCGCGTTTTTGTTTCTTTCTTTCACGTCTTTCATTTCATTCGCGTTTTTTGTCTTACCATTTGCATTCTTCTCTTTCCTAAACCTACGCTTTCTCTCCCTTCGCGTTTTCCTCACCATGTTCGCCATTCATGGTTTGCTTTCATTGCACGAGCCTTGGTGAACCTTTGCTAACCCTCGCCATTCCTTTCTTTGTTTTCTCCAAACGTGTATTGTTCTACATTCGCGTTTCTTTGTTTCTCTACGCGTCCCACCCTCATTCTCCATACACGTTTCTTTCTTCCTTCAAAGATGGCGACATTTCTGTGTTCCATGTTTTGTTCATTTCTCCTCACAAACTCATATCTCTCCAACGTTATTCCCATCGCGTTTTTCACGCCGTTCTTTTCATATGCTTTGAAACAAACTTTGCAATCTCACAAAAGAAAAGATTTCTTGTGAAACCCTTAAGCATAAACATGGAAATGGAGACAAATTCGAAAGCTTTCATTCTACAAGCATTTGCAAAGCTCAAAGCGCCTTCGCCATTCCTCACTGCATTTACATCACCAAAAATTGCCAAAATTGCAGAAGCGCTAATTTTCAGCGCTATGACATTTCAAACTTAACAAAAATTGCCTAACACTGAAAAGTGTAAGGGCGCTAAAATTTAGCGCCCTTACACCAAAAGCAATTTTCTTAGAATGTAAGGGCGCTGAATTTTAGCGCCCTTACACTTTTTGCAGGCTTTTCCCAGACCTTTCCAAATGCACTCCATTTTTGACCAGTGCATCCCTGAGCTTCATTTTTCGCATTCGTGCATCATTTTGCGTGCCTCGCCATCTGCTCCGTGCTTTTCCACCCTTGTGCTCATTTCACGCTTTCCCATGTTTCCTAACAATTGGTGTTTTGTTCTGGCTAGACGGATTGCAGTCTACTCTCAGAGATCATCAAGTCAAGAGTGCTCAATGTTCCAGTTTCTTTTGATGACTGCTATGAAGCCTCCTTCTTCTTCGAAAGCAAAAAGCAAGATGAAGTAAAAATATCAAGGCGTCTATCCGCCAACTATGGTGCTTTCGAAAGTTGAAGAAATAAAGGATACGGAAGTTGGCCATCAAGAATTGGTTGACTTCGCAAAGTTGACATAAACGAAGCCTCTCCCTGATTCAATGAGGGCAATCGTACACAACAATCTCCACTTGGTGGCGATGTTCCCCACAGCTGCGCATAATACTGAATTTGTTCTTCAAATTGCGTCTCATTACATTTGAGAAAGCAGAAGTGTGATCGACTCTTCCGGGCACGAGATTCTAAGACTCGACCCCGATTTCTTTGACATCGTCTTCAAGGTTCCTCACATGGACAAATATATTGACATTTCTATATCAAAAGCACAGGAGATTTTCGATGCTGATCCTAATAAAGCCAAACAGTTGATAAATACTCAATGGCTTAAAAAGCCTAGATCGTCTGTTTCCAGATGGCCGAAAGGACTCCTGAGAAGTGACTTCAAAGATGACGTCAAGGATATGATCACGTTTCTGAGCAGAGTGAAAGGTTTGCCGGAATCATCCACCTTTCACGATTGGATGTATGAATACATCAGGATCATAAGGAGGCAGAAAGTGCATATTGACTGGGGTAAACAAATCAGTGATGAGATGCACGAACGTTGATCAATGCTCCTTCTACATTGAAGTTCTACATGACTTCTTACCTGGTGTACGCAGCAGCTGTGATGAGACAATTCCCAGGTCTATCTACAAAGGGGAATCGAATGATGGTGCCTGTGTACAGATATTTCTATCAGTTGGAGCTAAAGGAGAGCTTTCACCATTTCAGACGGGTCACTGATGCTTTCTTTGCGCCCTTACTCTTCAACTTTGATCCAGCTCTAGAAAGAAGAAGAGTGTCTGATGAGGCTTATAAGGTGGTAAGTAAAGTTGATGTATTTTTCTCCAATTCCCAACGTTTACTTACTTGAGAGTAGGTTGTTACACCGGTTGTCCCTACATGCTACCACATTATCCTTCGGATAAGTGGGTTCTCATGGAAACATGCGCATACCGGATGCTCGGCAAGTGCAAAGAACGGCGAAGCAAACTACAAGCGGATTCAAGTTCCCACCGACCATCGGCGATATACTATCCAAACCGCACAAAAGGCTAAGTCCGGCTCTTATGCCGATGCGTATCATGACCATCAAAACCTACGGTATAGGTTTGATTTTGACTACCGAGATGTCGAAAGAAGGTAAAAGGGTCGTCACCAACACAAAGTACCGCTTTGAAGACATTCCCGCGCATTGCGAGATGAAGCAGCTTTCATTCGCGAAATGGACTATTGCGCATTGATACCAACAAATCGTAGATCTTGGTATCGCTGACCTACCAGAGGATTTTGAGGATCCAGGTGATATCATGAACGCTGCCTATGATGAACAAGGCGTTGCTAAGAGGCCGTTACCTGCAATACAGTGGTCTAGGAAAGAGGTCACCAGCATGAGAGAAAGGCTGAGACCAATCCTAGCCAATACAGAAGAATGGTTACACAAACATGGTTATGCAATGAAAAGCTTCAGGACAGACTCAGAAGGAGAAGAGTCCGAGGCAGAAGCACGCCAACAGCAAGAACTCCGCGACAAAAACAAATCAGCGGCCGTTCCCACTTCTTCACGAAGAGGTCCAAGGATCAAGTTCACTGTTGGCAAGAAAGATACTCAGGCTGTCCAAGAGACAGAGAAGCCGGAATCCCATCCATCTCGTTCAAAGGGTAAAAAGCCCATCCTAGAGGAGGTAGATTCCGATGAAGAAGATACTTCAAGCGACCAATCCGCTGAAGATGAAGATTCGCCAGGCGCACTGGCGTCAAGAGGTTTCAAAGCGGCAAGAGTCCGGGCGAAGATTCTGAAGAAGGATCTGAAGGTGACTTCGAAGGTGAGCCAGAATTAGAGAGACAAGAGGGTGATCAACAGGAACCCGAGCATGATGAAGAAATAACTACTTCTCCTCCCGAGAACGTAGTTGAGGAAATCCACAGAACATCATCGCCCGTGATTTCAAACGTTCCTCATACCCCTCTTGAGTCAAGAACTCCTCCACCTCCCGTTCCCTCGTCACCTATTCCTACCACAAGCATTCCTGCAGCCGAGATATCCCCTATCCCTGCAGCATCAACCCAGCTTGATACTCCTTCAGTGACAAGCATCCATACGGTTGATATACTGTCAAGCCCACCATCGTCCATTCCTAGCTTGTCTTCGCCAACGTATGATATCACTTCTGAGAACGAATTCAATCGCTTCATGAATGAGTCAATGCGTGATCAGCTCAATGTGTCAACTACAGGAGCGATGATGACAAACACTTCTCCAATTGTCACGATACCAATGGTGAGTTCAGATGTGACAATAACTTCAGAGGTGGCAATGGCGACCGACTTGACAGTAAATCCAGAAGTTCAGACTTCTTTTCTTCCTCCTTGGCTAATATCTCAAGTGTCGAAGCGTAAAAAGCAAATGATTTCTCCAGAGGAGCTCGACCTTGAAGAGATAGTTCTTCCAAAGGCCAAAGGGAAGAAGAAGGCAAAAGTATACTCGAGGCTGAATGTTGATAAGGCTGGCCATAAGTATGCTGAAATTGGCATACCACCAAATCAAGAAGGTGATGTCAATATGGAGGACTACACAGTAACAAAGGTCCAGCTTGGCAAGGTTACCAACGAAAGTGCAAAAGCCGATGCGCAAGTCACTTTGGATATCTTGGCAGGAAGGCTGGATAAAGTTGGAGCAACTTCGTGAACATGTACAAACAAAGAGGCGGCATTATGCTAATTGCTAGAAGAGATTCTGCCGTTCTCCAAGTAATGCACAACCACGATAAGCAGGTATTAAAGACCTACCGCCAAGAAAGCCGGTGAAATTCTCCAAAGGCAGAGTGTTGTATGACTTTGTTGAAAAGATCATTGAACACGGATCTCAGATAATTTTGGCTGCGGATGAGAAAACCACCATGTTGGCCAAGCTCACCACAGAGCTTGACAAAGAAAAGAGCGTACTTTCCCAGGAGCGCAGAGACATGGAAAAATGCCTGTTGTCATGGTCGGAAATGAAACAGGTAAAGCTCAGCAAATTGGTGGAGGTTGGGGTAATTCCCGACAAAGAAAAGTTTGTAGAGGCAAGAGAATCACTGAAACACAGGATTCAAGTGGTTCAATCTCTCATTGAAGATCTTCACCAAGTACAGGAAGATGTCGACGGGCATCGCAACATTCTTGACAAAAGTATCAGAGAGTTGCCTGGTCAACTTCTTGAAGACAATCGTATCTTCCTACCGGCCACAGAAATATCCCTAATCTTCAAGGAAGCCATCACAAATTTGATCGATACCAGACTTCCTCGTAAGCTTCAACATCATTTGTGATACAAGGTCTACATTGGACAACTCAAGACGATCTTGACAAAAGTAAAAGGTTCACCTTATCCTGCCATGAGATCGATCACTTGGTGAATTCACACCATTGTGGATTACACCGTTGGTCAAGATGAGAAGTTCGTGCAGGAGACTAGGAGGAAATTTGAAGACTTCCGCGCCCAATGCAAAGAGACGTGAAGCGTCCCCCTATTCTCCAGTGTTAGACATTTCCGGTGCATCCCATTATGCATCTTGTAAATATTTCTCGACATTTTCAAATGTCATTTTGTAAATAGTAATTACACCAAGTCCAAAGATGTAATATTTTCAAAACAAATTACACTTTGACTTTTGTCAAAGTTAGGTGAGATTTCCTAAAATCGCTCACCTAACTCTCCCTGATTTTCTCAATCTCTTTCCTTCTTTTGCTCATCCCTCTTTCTATATAATGTGAGGGATTTTCATTGTAATATTATCTTTTAGCCTTTTGCAACGAAGTGCTGCCCTTTTGTAAGCAAACTTGTGAAACTTTGCGTTCATATTTTGTGAATGAGATTCAATCAATAAAGAAAAGGATTGCAAGCCAGACTTTGTGTTGGATTCAATACTTTTGTAAGTTGATTTGATTTGGTAGTGATTAGTTCGAGGAATCTGAAAGACTCTAAGTGGTTGATGTAAACTTTGTGTTACATCTATTATTTAGATTGCATTTGTTATTTTGTTTATCATTGGTTGAGTGATCTATAAGACTTTGCGCTTATAATCATTTATACTCTTGCATGTTCTTGTTGGATAATCTATAAGACTTTGCGCTTATAATTATTCATTCTCTTGGATACTTTGTCGAAGGATCTACAAGACTTTGTGCTTGTAATCATTCGTGCTATTAACACTTTTGTTGGATGATCTACAAGACTTTGTGCTTGTAATCGTTCATGCTGTTCGAAGAATTGTTGCGTCTAAGAAGACTTTGTGCTTCTAACGTAGCAAACGGTACGCTTAGGCAGATCCAACATTGATAAAGCTACGGAACGACTTTGTGCCTTCGTGAGCTTTCCCTTTTTATTTTCTTTTGTTTGTTGTTAATTACTTTTGGTATCTCTACGCTTCGCTTTGACGAGATAGAGATATTGGCATTACTGCTAGTTGTTCGTTTCAGTTATTAAGAATTTGGAACTTCCAACACGTGAAGCATTGTAAACATCTTCTCTGAAAAAAGAGAGAAGGATGAATGTAACACACCGCCCCCACTCCGTGAATTTCGTGTACATTGTGTAATTACTTTTGTGATTTACTATTGTTTCTCTTAGCAGTAAGAAGGGCGCCTCACCTTTCCGAGAGGAGAGATTCATATCTCACATAGCTGTGGCTGAAGTCCAAGTTGTGTAATCTGTCGAGAGTTGATTACATAATTTTCACCCAACAGAGTGTTGATTGAATTGTTGATGTTGTTGAGGCAATTGGTTCTTGGTGATTGTTGTTGAAGCCTCCAAGTTCTATCTTTTAGTGTTGCATACATGCCTCATGGAACTTGATTGATGTTAATGAAAGGTGCCCTTGATATTTATTGTTGGTTGATATTGTGATTTTATTTGAAGGATTGGATCCTATTGTTGTTGGCACCTCTTATGGTTATTTAGTGTTGAGCTATAATCTTGACATTTGGTTATATTGGACTTTTCATTATTTTGCTTTGGCTAAGTGATGGCAATGATGTGGTTTGTTATCATATGTTGATGATATCCTTGTTGTGGAGTCTGGTTTTCTGTTGGCTCGTTTGATTGTTTTGGATTGCGGTATGGGGATCTTTCTTGTCAACTCCTAGCACGGGGGGTGGACTTTCGGGTCCACATGGTCGGGTGGAACGTGCTATGCACCCCATTGGGTCCCCATCCAAGGATCGAACTGTACAGATATGTGCCTCTTGTGGACTCCAAGATTGTACTTGAGTCAGAGCTGATCTTGTTACTTTGTATTAACCTCTTCAGTTGTCTTAATCTATCTTATTGTATTGTTACCGTATATGTTGAGGAACACATATGTATCACTGTATCTCTTATACGATGTAACTTTCAATATCATTGTAAGGATTGTAACCCTTGACCTTAATTTATGATCTTTGATGGATGTTTTTCTTTCATGAAATGTATATAAATACTTGGTACTTTTATGTGTTAACGTTTCATAGTATGTAATTCTAAATGGTGTTGTATTTGTGGAAACATGTATAATTACGTCCATAGATGTGATAGATGGTTTTATGTATGTTATAATGTGGATGTTTGTATTTTGTCTAGTAGTTCTAAATAATTGGTTAAGTGTAATACTTACAGTAAGATAAACATCGTCTTGGCATGGGTTTACTTTATTAATGTTGTCATGTGTACCCCAAAGGATGTGGTTTATGATGTATTTGTTTTGTGTTGGTTGTTCATGTTCATCATATGTATTGTCCTACTTTCAAAAAAAAAATTATTGTGCTTTTATTGTAAGTTCTATAGTTGTCCTTTGGGGTTCGCGTGGCGGGGCGTTACAAGTTTCTTGAGAGGATGTTTCCAGCCTTGAGCTTGAGCAGTTGTGCTATTATGGACACTGATTTTCAGTGTTGCAGCAATTGTTCAATTCTTTGCACACTGATTTTCCTAAAATCAGACTTTAAGTGGTTCATTTCAAATTTCATGGGCACTGGTACACTCATTTTTTCTTTTCACAATCTTTTATCAATGATGATTGTTGGCTTCAAAAGTGGGTAATGGTGTTTCATAGTGATTCAGATCAGTATTGGATGGTGTTCAAGTTATGTTCTAGTGGCTTTCTTTGTACAATCTCTTGCACTAGTATTTGGGGCAGCGAACCTTTGCTTGATTTGGTTCAACTTTTTGAGACTTTGGGGGAGAGATTGGTGGACGTTTTCAGAATTTTTCTTGAATATGTCAGAATTACTCAGAGGAGGCATTATACATCCTTAAGGAGCTTTGAGGATGCAGTTGCTATGACTTTGCAAAGAGTTGTTTTTTCCTTTGCAAACAGCTATGATGGAATCACATTTGCTGTTGTGATTTGGTTTGATGCTTTGAGGAGTGATGTTGATGAGAATATTTTTGAGTTGTTTAGATTATTCTTCTTTGTTCTCAGAATGGTGATTGACATTGACATTGCAGATGTTAATTCCTCAGAGTTTATTGAGCATGAGACGCTACTAGATTTTGATTCAATTCCTTCTATGTTGTCCGACTTGAATTTCAAGCATGTTATCACTTTGAGGTTGCAGGGATGGTTAGTGCAGTTATGGCGCAATGATTTCATTTGTATGATCAGAGTAGAGCAACATCAGCATGGTGGGGTTTTTCAGAGATGGGCATGGGACCCCGGGATCCTATATGTTTGGTGGGATCAGTTTGGAGTGTTGTGGCATTGCTTGAGGACAAGCAATTTTGGGAAGGGCGGACTGTAATGTCCCCATTTTGGCCATACTTCTTTGACTGATAGCCTATTCGGAACTGTGAGGTTGATCAAAAGTGAAATTAGGGTTTCCTTGCTTGAGGTTTGTGGTATTTCTAGGTATTTACTATTTTTAGTAAATACTTTTGGGCAAAGGTTATTGTCACTTTCATTAAGTCTTGCTTCCATTTCGCTTCGCGCTGGTTTTGAGGTAAACTTACTATTTTTTGGCTATTTTTAGTAAGTCTAATTTTGGCAGTGGCATCATCAGCAATTCAACTCAAGTCATCTTGTTATCCATCAGTCTCAGTTTGGCTTTGGGTTTGGTTTTCTCCTTGGACTGAGTTTCAGACTTAGTCAATTTTCATGTCTTGAAGTTGTACCACGCCTAGGCTTGATGACTTCAAGTTGTTTTAAAGAAGGGGACATAAAGGGGTCAAGTGAGCATTTAATTATTTAATAAATGCTTTATTGTTGCAAAATGAAATGGATGCCTAAAGGGGAAGTTGAATGATATTTTATTATTTCAAAAAGTAAGAGGCAAAAAGGTGGCGTCCCTTTTGGAAGTTGA
Source organism: Sequoia sempervirens (assembly GCA_007258455.2). Taxonomy (NCBI): domain Eukaryota; kingdom Viridiplantae; phylum Streptophyta; class Pinopsida; order Cupressales; family Cupressaceae; genus Sequoia; species Sequoia sempervirens. Next base: position 57,022 of record VDFB02317449.1, on the reverse strand, counting down.
AGTGATTCAACTTCTTGGAATTTGAAGAGTTCTTGTTGCTTCATTTGCCAACTAAAACTTATATATTGCTGCTGTTTGAAGAGTTGATTATCGAATGTTTATGCTAATGTTATGCTATCGGAATGACAACTTGTTTTCTACTTCGAGGGATGCTTACCTCCTAGTTCCAATCCAATTTCGTGTTTGAAAGATAACACCTAATTGGTATTATTGCTGCTTCTCAATCAGACTAGCAGATTGTGCTTCAAAGTTGGTGAATTTTGGTGAGAATTTCAGTTTTAATGTTGCTGGTGTATACATAGCTGAAGGTGTTTTTCATTTACAGCTTTTGATGTGAATTTATTTTGGTTATGGGTATTTGATCTTTGCAATTCTATGCTAATGGCGATCATATTTGGAGAATTTCATAATTTAATTCCAAGTATTTGATTTTTAGCAAGAGAAATCGCCCCTCTTGAGGGCCGTACCATCTTGAGAGTGCTTTGGGATTCGTGCAAAATAATATCTTGAGTTTGATGCAGTTTTGTGGTTTGAGTTTGGGCGCCTATCCTCCAAAGAGACTTTGCATTTCGTTTCATTCAATTCAGAGGTATATTGAAGGAGTTGTGATCATTTTTATGAGTTTGCTGTTTGCTGATAGACATTTCCAGATTGCAGATTTTTATATCAGACTTGTTAGTTTTTGATATAATGCTGGTTTGAGCTTCAATTCTTCATCTTATATCATTGTAAATGTTAGAGGAAGTGATACTCTAACTGTTTAATGTTCTTGGAAGATTATCTATTCTATTTGCAGCTGTTCTTATTCTTTGTAAAGCTAGTTAGTAGTACTAACAGCTCTTCCTTTACTTGCTGCAATTTTATATCTGTTTTACACTCCCACAATTGAGTGGTTGAGTTTTAGAATAAACTTATATCTTGTTTGTAATTTCCCCCCACGTTATAAGTGGTTGTGTGGACAGTATTCCCCCCACGTTAATAAGTGGAAGTGAGGATTTAAATGGCTGGCTTGCCGCCTTTAATAATGTAATAATCTTACCCACTGAATAAGTGGAGTATCCCCACTGCTTGTGGATGCCTGCATCAGCAGATGAATTGTAATTTCAGTTCAGTTTATTCCTAATGATCCTCTGACCATATGCTATCACCTCGCCCACATTGGGATCTTGGTGAACATTCTTGGTTAGAGTTACTTTCCATGCTGATTTGCATTTGGAGCTAACGCTAATCAGTGATTGGTTGCTGATTTGTGTGTTAAAATTTGGGAAAAAATTAAGAGGAATATTTCATTTTCCCTCGTTTTCGTCATCTTGCATGCCCTGCTATTTATAGTAAGCCCTCTGATTTTGCATCTCCGAAGCTCAGAACGATTTGAAATTTTAAACACTGCATCCTCACCTTATTACCCTGTTGTCACTGCTATTTTTAGTCGGCCTGCTATTTTTAGCCCATTTCTGAAGATGATTTACTATAAATAGCAAATGCTTGCTTCTGATAGCTCCATTGCTTCGATTAACTTGAAATTTGAATGGCGTGTTCCTCACCACGTGACCTTATTGCTGACGTCGGCGCATGCACCTGACTTGCTATTTTTAGCCAGTTTCCAAATTGACTTACTATAAATAGTAAGTGCTCCGTTTGACTTGAAATTTTACCAGCAGATAGCCTGAAGGATGCTGATCGCGGTGGTTTACATCGGTTTTCGAAAATTCTGACTTTTAACCCCTCTTTTCAAGCTTCGAAGTTAGAAACCCTAATTCGCTCTGCATGTGTATCAAAAGATCTCTGTTTCTCTTCGTTTTCGTGGCACTGCGATCAACTTGTGATTCTGAACTGCTGGGAAGCGGCTGTCGGGACACACCTGCTAAAAATAGCAAGTTCCTTACTAAGTGGTTATCTTCATTTGCATGTTACACCATCGCAAAGCTCTCGAAAAACCCATCAGGAATCATCCGACATGCAAAAGAAACCCTGACATGCAAACCCTAAAAATAGTCTCAAAAGACTGAATTTTGAAAGTTGTCATCTCGTTTTGCATGTTATATCATCGCGAAGGTCTCGAAAACCCCAAAAGGAATATGCAGACATGCAAAGAAAAACTCTGCATCTAAGCCCCGAAATTTGTCCTGGAAGCTGGACTGCTAAAAATAGAAAGTTGTCTATTTCAGCTCAAATTTTGCATGCGAGTAGCTTGATGTGCTCTGAATGTCATGTGACTATCAGAATTTTGAAAATGCTGACGGATTGCCCTGAATTGCACACTTACTAAAAATAGTAAGTTGTCAGAATCTAATAAAATTTTAGTGGAAGCCTGTTGGAAGCACACTGACATCAATGTTAAGCTCAATCTTCAATTTATTCACTCCATTTGACTTCAGATTGACCAGTAAAGATGGAAACCCTAATTTTCAAACTTGGTCAATTTTACGCTTAAGCTCAGTGACGGGCACAATCCCAAAAAGACAAACAGTAGAAAAGAGAGACAACAACAAAACGACCGAAAAGCAAAGCCAAAATTAGGGGGTCCCCATTTGCAATGGTGCGATGTGTGAAAAAACGTCACAACAAACTCCAAAATCTCTGAAAACCAATGTATCCCATCGTGATCAACATCCTTCAAGCTATCCAATGGTAAAATTTGAACACAATCCAAGTACTTACTATTTATAATAAGTCAATGTTGAAGCAGAGCTATAAATAGCAGGTCAGCACGAGGCACTAGTGTGAATAGGTCAAACAGGTTATGAGGATCCCATGGAACAAATTTCAAGTCAGTCGGGGTTGCAAAAGTATGAAAATCATGAGATTTACTAAAAATAGAAAGCTATGGCGAACTAGTTACAAAATGGACTAAGTGTTCAAACAAGTTTCTAAGTCATCCAAAATGGAAGCACACACCCCCAAATGCGCCCAAGCTAAGAGATGAAGGCATGAAATTCGTCTAAAGCTGGAGAAAACAGAAGTAGCACCCCTCAAATGCGCCCTTGAGAGGAGGTTGGGTGGAGAAATTATCTAAATCTATGGAGAAATGAAAGCTCACCCCCTCAGATGCGCCATTCAAGGAGAACTAGGTGAAAATGTGTCTAAGGCAAGTGAAATGAAAGTTCATGGGTCTAAATGCACCTTATTCATGAGAAGACATGGGGAAATTTGTCTAAGTAACGAAAATGAAAGCTCACCATATCAAATGCACCCTAGGAAGGTGGAGAAATGATCGAAATTTTGTCTAAGTAATAAAAACAAAAGCTCAAGGGGCAAAATGCACCCATCTTGAGGAGGCCAAGGTGGATGAAATTTCTAAGTGTTGGAAAATGAGAGCTCCACCCCCTAAATGTGCCCAAAGTGAAGAAGGAGGTTGAAAAGTTTCTAAGGATGGAAAAATGAAAGAAGACCTAGTCAAATGCGCCCTTGAAGGGGAGGATTGGATAAGAAATTTTTCTAAGTGTTGCAAAATGGAAGTGCAAGGGGTGAAATGCGCCCAAGTCTGGAAGGAAGCCATGAAAATATTCTAAGTGTTGAAAATGAAAGTATGAGGGGTCAAATGCGCCCAAGTCAAGGAGGTATTTAAGAAAACTTTCTAAGTGTTTCAAAGTGAAAGCACCATCCTCAAAATGCGCCTAGCTTGTGAAGAGGACTGGAAAACTGTAATGTCCCCGCTTGGGAACGCCCTGAATTTCCTTGAAATCTTTAAGTTCCAATTGATAAATGAGTTAGTGAGTACCTTTCAACTAATTGAAATCTTGATTGAAGTCCTTCATTCCCAATCAATCTGGTCTTCACACTTAGAAGATACTGTTAGTGTAAATCAATCATTTAAGAAATCTGTCATCTGTACCAATTTTAAATTATCATAGTTTCTCATAATGCTTAATAATTGCTACAAACATCATTATTGTATATATCTAATTCACACATCTACCCATACATACATATACATATATACATATCTAGTTCTACAATTAAATATCCATGAATGGTAACAATAAAATGTTACCTATATAAACCCAGTTAATAAGAAACTTACTATCAACAACTATACCTCATAAATAACATTAAAGATATTGTAATAGCATTTTATATAACCCATTATTTAATTGTCCATGGATCCTATTATTACTTTATCCATGACAATAAAAGATATTATAATCATACTATCTATGGCCTCGCCTTACATTTACTCACCATAAATAATAATATACTATCTATATTTACATATTCGTTACTTATTGTGTTTCTGTTTTAATATCATCTGTAACTATATACTTATTGCTTTTATATTTACTTATTGCATGTTATCTTCATAAAAATGGAATTATATACTATCTATATTTATATACTCATCTACACATTACTTATACTTATTACTTATTTACTATTGGAGGCAAGAATGACAAATATGCCAACCATGATAGATACTTCCCATTTATTTTATTTATCTTCATTTTCAGATTTATATCTGCAAGGTATATACTCTGCTGGTGAATTTTTTTCCTAAAATGCTTCCCCTTGTAATTCCAATGCTACTTCCTTGATGCCTTCCTTCTTTCCATAGAATCTGATTTTATATCCCCCACTTGGAGAGGGTTGCGATTTCTTAGGAAAGGTCATTTCTTTAACTAGCATCCATACCTTTTCATAGGCATTGCTTCACTTTGGATTAGTTATGATTATTTCCTAATGAATGGCTGCTTTTGTTATTTACCAATTATATTTTTTAATTTGTGAGGATATTTATTTTTATATTATTTATTTCTATTTTGAAAATGATACTTAACAATTATAATTAGAGTAATAATATTTCAGTTTGTCCTTTAATTGTAATTATTTTATTTATTATTATTTTTAAGTTATTTGTATTCTAATATTTAGAATATAATAACAATAATTTACCAATATATTATTATTTGATTAATTGACTTATATATATTATTATAATAATAATAATATTATATTCATCTCTGACTATTATAATTGTAATGTTATCAATGATAATTATAATTATAATGATATTTTAAATTGCCTTCTTCTAAATGAGTATTCTATCTATTGTGCATATTACTAACATGTTATTGTATATCTAAAAATATAAATATATTAAGCGTATACTTATCTCATATGCCCCTTTGTGATGGGGACATCACAAAAATGCCTAAGACATGTCAAAGTGGAAGCAGGGGACCTCAAATGCGCCTAGAAGGATGAAGCAAGTTGGAGAGAATTTTTTCTAAGTGTTCAAAAATGAAAGGAGGACCCCCTAGATGCGCCCAACTTGGATGAGTTAGTGAAAGAATTTCTAAGGCGTGGAAATAGAAATAGAGTACCTGAAATGTGCCTAAGCTAGAAGTGGAAGCCAGAAAATTTTCTAAGTGTTGAAAACTGAAAGTGTGAGGGGTGAAATGCGCCCAAGTCAAGAGGTTGATTTGAAAATTGTTCTAAGTTAGAGAAAGCATGAGAAAAGTTTCTAAGTGTTTGGAAATGAAACTAGACTCCTAGAATGCACCCTATAAGGATTGGGAAGGCTTGAGATTTTTTTTTTCTAAGTGACGGAACTAGAAGTTGGATCCCCTAAATGCGCCCAACTTGAAAGTGGAAGCAGAAAAACACCAAGGCACAAAATCAAATCTCCGCCTATCATATGCGCCCAAGTCAAAGGAATCATGATGAGAATTTTCCAAGTCTGTGAAAAATAAAAGCTCAGCACCCTAAATGCGCCCAACTTGGAGAGCTGGAGTAAGTTGATCAAGAAATTGTCTAAGGCATGAAAAATCAGAAGCTTGACTCCTCAAATGCATCCTATAAGGGGATGGGTCCAAACGAGCCTTTAACACAAGATGGCAAATGCAGACTCCAAGATATGCCAAAGTATCCAGAGGAACTGCTTTCAAGGAAGAGACATCAAGGTGAGAAGTTTTCTAAGGGAGAAATGAAACACCACCATCCCAAATGCACCCTCAATATGAAGAAATTTGCCTAAGGCAAAAATGAAGCAGAGCCCATCAAAATGCGCCCATGATGAAAGGTTATAAAGGAGACAAAGTTTGCTAAAAAAAAAATGATGAATGTTGTCAAGATCCAGAGATCAATCAAGCCTTGGAAATAAGAACACGGGGATCAGGTAAGTGAGAAGTGAATTTATATTATAAGTGTTTTGATGCTCTTTCCTTTGGTTTTGCAGGATGAACGTCGGGACCAAAGTCTAATGACTTGAGGTGATGGAACAAGGACAGAGGAGTTACATGTTGGAATTTCTCCACGAAGGTCACATATGCACCCAACTTAGAGAGGTCGTTGGCAAGGAAGAAACGGGCGAGTCCAAGACAAAGATCAAAATAGAGAAAAAGATGAAGGCCCGGGCACTAAGGATCATCATCAAGCACTAAAACGCCCTCAAGGCTAAGGATGAGGAATGAACAAAAGGCTTCAATGTTAAAGAATGACAATGGGATGGATTGAAGAATAGAATAGGAGAACTCTTCCCAGGTGTGAAAACCTAATGGCAATTGATCCAGATAGTGTTTTTCAGCATACTTCACCCAACCTAAAATACACTGGCAACAAGGAGGAAAATCATCATCAGGCAGGATAAAGAAGTTGCAGTCCTAGAGTTTCAAAATGAGATCGTGCCTGCCATGTCAGTTCAAGAGGATGAGGCTGTATTGGCCAGATTCATCAAGTTTTCAATCAAGGAGAAGAACAGTGTGAACGCAATTAATTGCTCATAGTGGTCAAGGGAAGAGAGTGGGAATCTTTGCTCATTTATTACCCCACTCCTCTTTGTGGTTGTTTTTAGAGTTAGGGCTTAAGTGGCACAATTTGAGCCCTTCATTGTAATTGAATCTAAGCCGTCCATTGGACTAGGCCAACTATAAAAGGGGCATCCCCCCTCATTTGTACATTAGATTAGATTAGAGGATTAGACATAGAGAGACTGCTAGGAGATAGAGCATAGAGAGATAGAGCATAGATTGATGGTTTAGATTGAAGAGGAAGGAAAGCTTTCTCATTGAATGCTTTGTAAAAAGTTGTTGTGAACACTCTCATAATAAAAAGAGTTTTCATTGATGGTGATTTCATCTTTTTTTGTGAGTAGCTAGCAAGGCTTTTTCATCCTTCTGAATCACTTAGCATTTTAAAGTAGAACTTAAATAGAGTAAAGTTCATTTCATGCAAATAGATGATAGTTATGGAATGTGGTGTTTGATTTAAGCAAGCTTCGCTTATCCATACCACTAGCGGGCTCACTGATGGTGTGTTCGCCTTGAGTGGTCAACTGGAATATTGTGGACCTAACTTTGATTACAGTTTATATGTTGGTATGTGTTGTCATGATAGTATCTTCATGTTGAATTGTGATCTGAATACCTCAAGTTACTCCTTTGAAGATTGCACCAGTTCTGTGGGAGTTGTCCAAAGTGAGGCAAAGCAGAGCTTGGTTGAAGTTTGCGAGAGTTGATTGCCATGTCCCACGCCTTAGAATAGAGTAGTACTTTCTTAGGCCTTGCAACCATTTACATTCAGTATTTTCTGGTTAGTATTAGGAAATTTGAGCTTCATTGATAAATCCTTCAAATCTCGAAAACCCCCTCTCTCTCGTCCTCAGTTGAACAATTGCGTAAATTCCCTTGAGATTACCAGCAAATCACAACGAACCAACTAAGACTACTCCATTGCATGAAGGAACCTTGGAGTTAAATGCATGATCTCTCTCGCAATCTTAGCATGCAAGAGACTTTGTTCAAGAGAGGATAGAATGACTGTTGGGAAACTTTATTCTGTGTTGATGCGGTCACAAAAAACACATCAACAGAATTGGCGCTAGGAGGGCGAACGTTAGGTTGTTCATTGTCACAAGTGGATAAATTCAGCTGGATAGAACCAGTATAAGGTTTGAAATGCCAAATCAGAGATATGTTAGATCTCTTTTATGTCAAAAAATGCAAAAAGGGTGAAAAGTTAAAAATTCCAAAAAAAGAGATTCATCAATGGATGGGCAATAGTCATGTTGTGACCTTTTCACACATCGCCCCATTCAAGATGGGGACCCCTAATTTTTGCTCCATTCTGGTCTTTTGGCTTTGGTTTTGTCTCTCTCCCTCTCTTTCTGCTGTCTTCCTTTCGAGGGATGTGCTCATCTGTGAGCTTTAACATGAAATTTTGGCCAAGTCTGAAAATTAGGGTTTGTACTTTCCTAGTCAAGCTAGGGTCAAACGAAGTGAATAAATTGAAAACAGAGACTAACCTTACTATCAATGTACTTCTAGCAGATTTCCATTGAAATTTCATTAGATTCTGACTACTTACTATTTTTAGTAAGTGTGTAATTCTAGGCATTCTGTCAACATTTTTGAAGTTGTAATAGTCACACTGCATTCAGAACATGTCAAGTTACTCGCTGGCAAAATTTGAGCTGAAATGGACCACTTACTATTTTTAGCAGTTCAGCTTCCAGAGCAAATTTTAGGGCTTATATGCAGAGTTTTTCAGTGCATGTTTGATGATTCCTTCTGCGTTTTTCGATACCTTCGCAACAGTATTACATGCAAAGCGAGATGACAACTTTCGGAGTTCAGCCTTCAAAGGCTATTTTTAGGGTTTGCATGTCAAGGTTTTCTTTGCATGTCTGCATATTCCTGGTGGGTTTTTCGAGACCTTCGCGGTGATATAACATGCGAACCAAGATCAGAACTTTTTCAGAAGCAGCCTTTCGAGGCTATTTTTGGGGTTTGCATGTCGGAATCTTCAACGCATGTCAAGTGATTCTTTCTGAGTTTTCTAAAACCTACGCAGTGATGTGACACGCAAAGCGAGATAGTCACTCCTTCAGCAACTTACTATTTTTAGCAGATGCATTCCGGCAGCCGCCTCCCAGCACTTTAGAATCACAAGTTGATCGCAATGCAACAGAAACAAAGACAAACGGAGGTCATTTGATATGCATGCAAGTCCAATTAGGGTTTCTAGCTTCAGGACCCAAAAAGAAGGGTAAAAAGTCAGAATTTTCGAAAACCAATGTATACCACCACGATCAGCATCTTTCAAGCTATCCGCTGGTAAAATTTGAGGGCAAACGGAGCACTTACTATTTATAGTAAGTCATTTCAGAAACTAGCTAAAAATAGTAAATCAACAACAGGCACCAGTGTCAGCAGGCAAGTCACGTGGTGAGGAGCACATCATTCGAATTTCAAGTCAAATCAAGATATGGAGGTCTCAGAAACGAGCAGTTACTATAAATAGCAAACCACCTTTAAAAATATGCTATTTTTAGCAGGCTATGTCATGTCCCCTTCTCAGTGACATCTCTCGGAGTACATGATTGGCCTATCACACGACCCTCGTAGGCTGATAGACTGGATAGAGGGTCACTTCGGAGCTTGGCTCAACTTCAGTTGGCAGAGTTTGATCAGTAGGCTTTTGTTTGGGCTCGATCGGAGACTTCTTGCAGAGTTGCTATTTTTAGCAGTTCCTGGCAGGCAGCGTGGGACCCCTGCTATTTTTAGCAGTATGGCTTTGGCAGCGTTCAGAATCACTTCGTTCGCTTCAGACGGATCAGTCATCGGATGAGTAACGAGGGAGATATTAATATTTAATTGCATTAATTGAATATTAATTATTTAATGATTATAATATAAAGTTATAATATTAAATTATAACTTAAGTGATTCTTCTTGAGGGGTGCGCCATCATCAGAAGGGGTCTATTTGGCAATTAAATTATGATTTAATATTTTGGCTGGAGACTATGGAAAATTAAAAGAATTAAAAGTCAATTTTTTATTAAAACCCTATTATTGAGGAAATCGCACTTTTCAGCATATTAGAGGATTTGCCTTGGGTTTTGTGCCATTATGAGATTATTGAATTTGAGAACTGATCAACATTTGATCTGAGCAAGAGACTTTAGGGTTTCGAGTTCGAATTCCTTGGGGAACGAGCCATCTCCACTGGAAGCAATTCAGAGGGTGTGAAATACCACTTGATTTATTGCAGCAGAGGTTTCTTCAAGCAGAGGAAATCACAGAGCTTCAGAGTATTCATTATCTACAGAGTTCTTTTCAGTATTTTGCATTCAGAGCATACCTATTCATCTAGGCGCCAATATTCACCATATTTAGAGACTTGGACATTGACTTCAGAGAAGGCCGTACATTTTCTTTGTTGCTGCAGCCGTACTTCTGACAGGCCGTACCTCTGTCCTTGAGCCGTACTTTTCAAATAAAAAGGAACGCCTATCTTTGTCTTGCAAATCCACTTCCTCTTGGGGCGCTGGGGTTGCTGGAGGCATTTGGGATCACCAGACTGGAGGAAGTTTCAACATTCATTGCAGCCGTACCTTCTCAAAGCTGAACATTAATTGCTGTTTCAAAAATCAGGTTTTCAAAAATGTTGCCTTTTTCCTTTGCATGTTATCAGATCTTCAATGTAATCGTCTCAGTAGAATAATAAAGAGTCTGGCATCTATATTCTCAAAGGATTTCGTAGTTTTCAGAGTTATACAATTTTTAGTGAATTTATTCAAGTTATTGCAAAAATCGGAAATTTCATTTATTGTTCAAAAACCTCAAAAAATTGCAAAAAAACCAAAAACCTTCAGAAAAACCTAAAAACAGTCAGAAACGGAGATTTTGGGGAAACTAGGGTTTCTACAGGCTAGCTCAGGATAACAGTGTGAACAGGCTAACGGAGTCATGAAGATCCAGTGCTCAAAATTTCAAATCATTCTGAGCTCCAGAAGTATGAAAATCAGAAGACTTACTATTTATAGTAAGGCATGGAGAAGCTGGCAGAAGGAAAGAAAAATGTCTAAGTCTGAGTTTCATCCTCCACCCTGGGCCAAATGCGCCTACTTCAGCTGGAGAGCAAGCCAAGCATGGAAATATTCCAAGTGTTCATCCACCTCCAGGGGTAAAATGCGCCCTCAAGGGATAAAGAAGTTTGAAAAAGTTTCTAAGTCATTGTCAAATCCTCCTGCCACCTCCAAATGCGCCCTGCTTGATGAAGAAGCATAAAAAAATTCCGAAGGCATAAAGTTCATCCTCCACACATGCTAGAATGCGCCCATACTTGGGGAAGCTAGAGAAAGTCAAAGGCGTTGAAATTTCCATCCTTCTGCCAAGGCAAAATGCGCCCTCACCTCAAGCCAAGCACGAAAGAAAATTTCTAAGTATGGGATATTGTTCACCACCTCCCATATGCGCCCATCCTCTAGCATGGGTGAAATGCGCCCATGTATTGAACTTCATCCACCTCACTATGAGAAGTGCGCCCAAGATTAGCAAGCTAGAGAAAGTCAACAAGTCATAAGGCGTTGGAAAATCCACCTCAATGTGCTAAATGCGCCCAACTCTAAGATAGCTAAGAAATATTCTAAGTGGGGCAAGACAAAATTTTGACTTTCTCCTCTCTCCTTTGAATGCGCCCATGCAAGGTAAGGACAAATGAAAGGAATCTAAGGCGTTATGCATAAGAAAGGGAATATTCCTAGTGTTAAATCCTTTACCACCCTTTGAATGCGCCTATACATGCAAGGTGGAGACAAGTGTTGACTTCTTGTTGGACCCTTTGAATGCGCCCATATTAAAGATAAGAGTGGGAAAAATGACTAAGGCGTTGAAGACAAGGTGGTGGGAATTTGAATGGAAATATGCTAGGCGTTGGGTTTTAAAGAGAAATTTATTCCTCATGAAAGGTAAAATGCGCCCAAGACATTCAAAAGAAAAAAATTTCAAAGTGAGTAAAAAAAAAATTTCTAAGGCATGAAGAATTTCTTCCTTAGGAAAATGACGCCTGGACTTGGAAGTGTGAAATTTTTCATAAGCACGAATGAAGTTGCCAGTGGAAAAGTCAGTGAGTACCTGCTTCGCGAGATGGATAAAATATTTTCAAGTCAGAGCAACAAGAAATGCTCACAAGAATTGAAGAACGGGATTAAAATTTGTCAGAAATTATTTTTCTAAGGTTCAAAATTCAAGAAAATTAAATGAACCCGTTCATTGTATACCCATGAATTCGACAAGTTATGAAAGAAATTTTCTTCTGGGTATTGAAGATTATCGATGAGGAATGGATTTTAAGGTCTTCCACAGCTTGCCAAGGATTCTGAGGTAAAGATTTTAAATGGGCACCAGGTTGGTGAATTTCCTAAGGAAAATCTAAAAAATTTCTAAGGGGCAAGGAATAAGTGTGTTGTTGAAATAAAGTGTTGTGGCTGATGAATTTGAAGGTGATCGCCTAGATAATTTTTGATCAAATTCTTGATGAAAGCATTTTTCTCGAGCCTGAGTCGGATGAAATATCAGAGTGAAGTGCGCCGAGCAGAATGCAAGATAGGTTGGAAATTTGGCTAAGGCATGAATAATTTGAACGCAAAGTTGGCTAGTGAAGATGATGAACCCTTGGAAGTTAAAGCGTGAAAATCAAGTAAGCTGAGTTTTTTTTTTATTATGAAGTATTCTAATGCTCTTCTCCTCGCTTGTTTTGCAGGGGAAACGTCGAGACCAAACGATGATGACATAGGAAGATGAAGCAAGTCCTCCACAAATACATTTCAACCTCGAAGGAAGAAAAGTTGCAAAAAGTGGCTTAGTGTTAAGACTTAGTATTTGCCCAACTCAAGTGACAAAGAAGAAGTTGAAGAACAACATCAAGGAGAAAATCATCGTCGAGCAGGACAAAGAAAGTTGTTGGCTTGACGTTCAAGAATTTGAAGCAGGGGCGACCAGACTCATCCGGCTTGCAGTCAAGAAGAGGATCAAGAAAAGTGTGAACGCGTTTCAAAGATGGAATCTTCTAGAAGGATGATGGACATTAATGGCTCATTTATTGCCCCACTCCTCTTGGTGGCGGTTTTTAGGGTGAATCTTGTTTAGGGCTGAGGTGGCACGATCTAGGCCATCCAGCCGATTGTAATCTGAGCCGTCCGTTGGACTTGGCCAGCTATAAAAGGGGCATCTCCCCTCATTTGTATATTATTAGATCAAAATTAGATAGTAGAGTTGGAGACATTTTGTTAGAGGGCTAGTTTGATAGTTTAGCTTAGTGTGGAAAAGAAAGAAAGTTTTCCTTCAAAAACTTTTGTAAGAGATTGTTGTGTAAAACTTTCATAATAGAAGACCTTTTCATTGATGGTGAAATTTGTCTTGGTTATGGATAGCTAGCAAGGTTTCTTCATCCCTTCGGCTCCAAGTAGCATAAAGTAGTGCAATTTTCATTTCATGCAAGTAGTTTACTGTGGATTTGTGGTGTTTGATCGAAGTAGCTTCTCTTTATCCATACCACTAGCAACTTGCTGATGGTGAGTTTGCCTTGAGTGGTCAACTGGTAATCATTTCAAACTTAACTTCGATTGTGGTTCGTATGCTTGTATGCATCGTTGTGATGGTACATGTATGTTGAATTATAATTTGAATATTCTTCGTTACTCCTTTGAAGATTGCACCAATTTTGCTAAAGCTGTCCGATGCGAGGCTAGGTAAAATCCGGTTGAAGTCTGCTGAAATCGAACTCCACATATCTTGCATTTAGATAGAACATAAACTTCTTAGGCCCTACACTCATTTAATTTCAGTTCATTTCTGGTTAGGATTAGGAAACTTGTGCTCACTTGCCAAATCATTTGAATTACATGAAGCCTCTTAGTCTACTATCTGCTGTCAACTGCCGAACAATTGTGTAAGTCCCCTTAAAATACCAGCAAAACCTATCTCGCAATCTTAGCATGCAGGAAACTTTGTTCAAGAGAGGATAGAGTATCCGTTGGGAAACTTTATTCTGTGTTGGTGTGGTCGCAAAAATCACATCAACAAGTCACAAATTTCTTATGACCATAAAGGTCGTCAAGTTGATTTTCCTTTGCTACATCAAGTTTTGAATGCGCAGTTGTTTCCAAGAAGTTTATCTGACTTTGCAGCGAGAGATGGATGCAAAATTCACAGTACTACTTGGCATAATGAATTAAATTGTGTGACATTCCTATCAAGGGTACATCAGGTTTTGCAACGAGAGATTTTCTTTCAAGATATTTTCAAACCAATGGTACTAGCAAACCCTGAATCAGAAAATTCAAGTCTCAATGAATTCTTCAAGAGATACAAAGAAATGAGCAAGAAGCAGTTGCGTATTGAAAAGTTGCCCGCGGAACGCATCTTGTTGGCTGGCTGGTGTAGAATTCACAATGCAAGGCATTTAGAATTCACTTGTCAATTATGCAAGGAGGCCATTAGCCAAATGCAGCACCAGTTAGGATTGTTGGAACAACCGAGTATCTGCAGCATAGAATTTTCAAAGGATTGCAAAGAAGCACACGAAACTTATCCAAAGGAGCATAGCACCACATCATGTGACAATCAAAGGAGTGAGTTTCAAGGAGATAGCACGATTGAGCCAAAAGAAATTGCAGTCAAAAATGAAGTTCCGAACATTGCATTGAAAGAAGAAGGCATTGAAATGAAGGAAGCAATGGAAGACGTTCAGGAGAATGAAGAAATTTCAGAAAACTATCACGAAGACTTATTGCTTGATGCTTCGTCAATCCAAAAAAAAGAGGAAATCCTTGTTGAGCATTCATCCACACCACAAAGAGAAGATCCAAATGAAGAGTTGCAAGCCGTTATAAGAAAAGAAAATTCAAATACCCTTGGAGAAAATGATCAAAAAGATGCGCAAACTAATGAGCGAGTTGTGACATTAAAAGAGGTGTATGAAGAACAATCATCATATTTCAAATGCCCCGCCTCCCGCCCACAAACAGAACAATTCGAAGGGGTGCTACCCCTTATATCTGAAAACCTTATTAAGGAATCCTTAATTTTTAAGGACACGCTTATAGATGTGCACAAGGATGCTTGGTTTTTCAACATGAAGATACGGACATTAAGAGTTGTTCCGGGGTTCCAAGGTTGAGTCAGAACTTCACGAGCATGATGTTGGTGTAAGCGGATTACTATATCACCAACTACGACCTCCTGAAGATGAATGGATAAAAGAAGAATGTCAATTTGAAGGAAAAGTACGACCTAATGAAGTAAAGAGTGATGAACAATTTGAAGGGGCGCTGAGGTTACTTCCAGGAAGGTCTCAAGATGAATCAACAAGTAAAATTTTGCATGTCATAGAAGCAAATGGAGCCACACATCACCAATGGCGACCTCCAGAGGATGTTGGGAATCTCTCTTCACGCGGTAGGTCGGTGCATAACAATCAAGAGTCTCCATTCAAGCACGAAGAACACCAAGTTGTCTCTTTCCTTGCTCTTGATTTTGAAGATTATGAATTTGATTATGGAGGTCTAGGAAAGACAACTTGCTTGTGGATTAATCATGGTCTAAATGAGTTGCCTCAATTGTTAATCTTTCTTGAAGTTTTGCTCGATTTTGAGATTTGTATTGTGAGAGATTACTTTCCTAAGTTCAAAGACAAGCTTGCTAGGCTCCGCACTATCACTACTGCGGTGTTGCTGCTGAATGTCCTAAGAAATCATGCTAGGAGTTGTATATATTTTTGTCCTCCAAGTCTTGTCCGTTCGAAATTTTTGTCTTGTTAGAGTAGGTTTTCCTTCTCGTTTTTGCTTAGCTTAGTCCGCTTTGCTTTCCTTAGTTTAGTTCTCTTTAGTTTAGTTGTTGCTTAGTTTAGTTGGGAATAAAGGGGTCCCATTTGTGAGAAAGATGTTGTGTTGCTTTCAGCACGCTCTGGCACAATGTTAGTCCATTTCTTGGATAATCATTTAGGAAGTGCTTTAGAATTCGAGGTTGTTCTTTCGAGTTTTATCATTTGGTTAGGATTTGTACTTGACTCAGAAGGGAATCATCTATTATGTCTTGACACCAAGTCTCACGATTACTATATCTTACACGCATAATTAATTGCCGTAAGTCATTGAGGTTTCTTAGGAGAAGTCATGGTAGGTGAAAAATCTTAAGTCCTATTTAATCACCCCTGTAATTCGCAAACCCATTGGAGGCTTCATTGCCTGCCAGCCAGTTGTGGAATTGATAGAAAATCAGTATGAAAAAAGAAAAAAGATGAAATGTGCTAAAAAGAAATATCTGAAAAAGAGCAATGAAAGAAATATCAAAGTATTTGGCTTTGGGAATATGCGAGTAACTCCATCGGGGCTATAGACGCTCGGCTAGCAATGGAGCAATATTTGTGAGAATTACAGAATGTTGTTGAAGTTAGGATCATTATGTAGCTCGTCACGACGGATTGTAGGAGCTTCAATGGTCTTTTGAGTTGGAATAAACGCATATACACACACTTGTTATCAAAAGATGAGGTGTCTCGATCCAATTTAGGATTCCTCTTCCCTTTTAAGTATGTCCCCTAGTCGATTGATAGGTTGGAAAGAATTACCCAAAGGTTCTGAGTATGGAATGGGTTTTGTCCTTGAAATGTTCAGGAACATTTATTCGAAAGGGCGCTAATGTTGTGACCTTTTCACACATCACCCCATCCAAAATGGGGACCCCCTAATTTTTGGTCCGTTCAGGTCTTTTGGCTTTGGTTTTGGGTTATTTTGTGTTTCTCTCTCTGTCCTTTCTATCTTTCTAATGATGTACCTATCTTTTGACCTGGTTTGAAATTTTGACTAAGTCCGAAGTGCAGTTGGTCAAATTAGGGTTTGCATTCTTCAGGTCAGTTTGAAGTTAATTTGAGTGAGCGAATCAAAGTTTGAGCTTGGCACTGTAATCAGAAGGCTTCCAGTGGGTTCCCAGCAAAATTTCACTGAGTTATGACAACTTGCTATTTTTAGTAAGTACCCCATTTGAAGTTTTCTACTGAAGTTTTCGAGAAACAGACTATTACACTAGATTCAAGACACTTCAAAATACCTGCCTGCAAATTTTGAGTTGAATCTGACAACTTTCTATTTTTAGCAGTCATGGCTTCGGAAGCCAATTTTGGGGTTTCCATGGTACTTTTTCAATGCATGTCTGGAGAATCTTTCTAAGGTTTTTCGAGACCTTCGCAATGATATAACATGCAAGCTGAGATGATGACTTTCAGCAACTCTGGCTTCAGAAGCCGTTTTTAGGGTTTGCATGTCTGATTTTTCAATGCATGTCAGGATATTCTTTATGGGTTTTTCGAGAGCTTCGCAACGACGTGATATGCAAACAGAGTTGATCATTTTTCAGAAACTTACTTTTTTTAGCTAGTGCTCGCATGTAGATCAATTTACTGGGTTTTTCTGGGTTTTTTGAGATCTCTCAAGCAATGTAACATGCAAACACATCCGGCAAGTGGTTGGTCACTTTTTCAGGCATTTACTATTTTAAGCAAGTTCACTCCAGCAGCTCCCCAGCACTTCAGTCTCACGAACAAAGCAACATGCAATAGAAACAGGGTCAAACAGAGGTCATTTGAGGCACATGCAAGTCAAATTAGGGTTTACAACTTCGGTACTCAAAATGAGGGGTAAAACACCAGAATCTTTGACAACCAACGTATCCCATCATAATCAACATCCTTCAAGCTATCCACTGGTAAAATTTGAACACAATCCGAGTACTTACTATTTATAGTAAGTCACTTATGAAGCAGGGCTATAAATAGCAGGTCATCACGAGGCGCTAGCATGAACAGGTCAAACAGGTTACAAGGATCCCATGGAAAAAATTTCAAGTCAGTCGGGGTTGCAGAAGTATAAAAATCACAAGATTTACTAAAAATAGAAAGCTACGGCGAACCAGTTACAAAATGGACTAAGTGTTCAGACAAGTTTCTAAGTCATCCAAAATGGAAGCACACACCCCCAAATGCGCCCAAGCCGAGAGATGATGGCATGAAATTCATCTAAGGCTAGAGAAAACAGAAGTAGCACCCCTCAAATGTGCCCTTGAGAGGAGGTTGGGTGGAGAAATTATCTAAGTCTATGGAGAAATGAAAGCTCACCCCTTCAAATGCGCCATTCAAGGAGAACTAGGTGAAAATGTGTCTAAGGCAAGTGAAATGAAAGTTCATGGGTCGAAATGCGCCTTATTCATGAGAAGACATGGGAAAATTTGTCTAAGTAACGAAAATGAAAGCTCACCATATCAAATGTGCCCTAGGAAGGTGGAGAAGTGATAGAAATTTTGTCTAAGTCATAAAAATAAAAGCTCAAGGGGCAAAATACACCCATCTTGAGGAGGCCAAGGTGGATGAAATTTCTAAGTGTTGGAAAATAAGAGCTCCACCCCCTAAATGCGCCCAGAGTGAAGAAGGAAGTTGAAAAGTTTCTAAGGATGGAAAAATGAAAGAAGACCTAGTCAAATGCACCCTTGAAGAGGAGGATTGGACAAGAAATTTTTCTAAGTGTTGCAAAATGGAAGTGCAAGGGGTGAAATGCGCCCAAGTCTGGAAGGAAGCCATGAAAATATTCTAAGAGTTGAAAATGAAAGTATGAGAGGTCAAATGCACCCAAGTCAAGGAGGTGTTTGAGAAAACTTTCTAATTGTTTCAAAGTGAAAGCACCATCCTCAAAATGCGCCTAGCTTGTGAAGAGGACTGGAAAATGCCTAAGACATGTCAATGTGGAAGCAGGGGACCTCAAATGCGCCTAGAAGGATGAAGCAAGTTGGAGAGAATTTTTTCTAAGTGTTGAAAAATGAAAGGACCCCCTAGATGCACCCAACTTGGATGAGTTAGTGAAAAATTTTCTTAGGCATGGAAATAGAAGTAGAGGACCTAAAATGCGCCCAAGCTAGAAGTGGAAGCCAGAAAATTTTCTAAGTGTTGAAAACTGAAAGTGTGAGGAGTGGCCCTATCCCTTTCTTTTCAGATGTTTAGGACTGAATGTTGACCGCTTCCCACTGGTACACCATTACTGAAGGTACACACACCATTCACAGATACCGGTACGATCATCTAGATTGCAACTAGAACTATAATGGCTAATGAGAACCACCGCCGGGCCATTCTATTTGAATATAGATAGAGGTAGGGCGAGATTGGGAGATAGGGCAATCCAAGATAAGCCCAATAGATATAGAGGTAGGGCTTGATTGAAGTCGAGTTTGCAGTGGAGTATAGATAGGGCCCTCCAGATAGGACACTCCATGAAAGGTTGATGGAAGGCAGGACCAAACAAAGATTCATTCTTTCCGGAAGGAAGGCCCAGAGTGCGCCTCCGGGTCGGGTACCCCCTCCCCTCCGGTCCAAGGTTAAGGATGGAAAGTTAGTGGTTGAGGAACTTGGCCCACTAAAGGGCCCTGGCCTATGGGGGCCTTCGGGTAAGGAACCCCCAGCTGGTGGGGGGGTTCCTAACCCTCCGGCGAATTGGTCACCTACCCAATGAATATTCTTTCTTTCTTTCCCGAAGACAAGTTGAGATTTAGAGTTACTAGTTGCAGAGAGGTACAGGACACCTCCGCCCCTATCGGGGCTCTGGCCCACTCTTTCAACTAGGAATCCTAACTCAACCCAACCTTCCTTCTATCTGTGCTTTTAGGGTTGGGTAGAAGTAGAGTTGGTATTACGTAGGGATGACAAAAAACCAAACAAGAGATTATTCGCTCTACTGGAGACACTAACCTTATAAACTATTTATTGACAGAGTAGTTGGCTTCGTGGTACACAGATGCCGGAGCCCCGATAATGCGCCCAAGTCAAGAGGTTGATTTGAAAATTGTTTTAAGTTAGAGAAAGCATGAGAAAAGTTTCTAAGTGTTTGGAAATGAAACTAGACCCCCTAGAATGTGCCCTATGAGGATTGGGAAGTCTTGGGATTTTTTTTTTCTAAGTGATGGAACTAGAAGTTGGATCCCCTAAATGTGCCCAACTTAAAGGAGGAAGCAGAAAAACGCCTAAGGCACAAAATCAAACCTCCACCTATCATATGCGCCCAAGTCAGAGGAATCATGATGAGAATTTTCCAAGTCTGTGAAAAATAAAAGCTCAGCACCCTAAATGCGCCCAACTTGGAGAACTAGAGTAAGTTGATCAAGAAATTGTCTAAGGCATGAAAAATCAGAAGCTTGACCCCTCAAATGCATCCTATAATGGGAAGGGTCCAAACGAGCCTTTAACACAAGAAGGAAAATGCAGACTCCAAGATATGCCAGAGTATCCAGAGGAACTACGTTCAAGGAAGAGACATCAAGGTGAGAAGTTTTCTAAGGGAGAAATGAAACACCACCATCCCAAATGCACCCTCAAGATGAAGAAATTTGCCTAAGGCAAAAATGAAGCAGAGCCCATCAAAATGCGCCCATGATGAAAGGTTATAAAGGAGGCAAAGTTTGCGATAAAAAAAATTCATTAATGTTGTCAAGATCCGGAGATCAATCAGGCCTTGGAAATAAGAACACGGGGATCAGGTAAGTGAGAAGTGAATTTATATTATAAGTGTTCTGATGCTCTTTCCTTTGGTTTTGCAAGATGAACGTCGGGACCAAAGTCTAATGACTTAAGGTGATGGAACAAGGACAGAGGAGTTACATGTTGGAATTTCTACACGAAGGTCTCATATGCACCCAACTCAGAGAGGTCGGTGGCAAGGAAGAAATAGGCGAGTCCAAGACAAAGATCAGAATAGAAAAAAAGATGAAGGGCCAGGCACTAAGGATCATCCTCAAGCACTAAAACGCCCTCAAGGCTAAGGATGAGGAATGAACAAAAGGCTTCAATTATAAAGAATGACAATGGGATGGATTGTAGAACAAAATAGAGGAACTCTTCCGAGGTGTGAAATCCTTCCCTGGCAATTGATCCAGGTGTGAAATCCTTCCCTGGCAATTGATCCAGATAGTGTTTTCCGGCATACTTCACCCAACCTAAAATACACTGGCAACAAGGAGGAAAATCATCATCAAGCAGGAGAAAGAAGTTGCAGTCCTAGAGTTTCAAAATGAGATCATGCCTGCCATGTCAGTTCAAGAGGATGAGGCTATATTGGCTAGATTCATCAAGTTTGCAGTCAAGGAGAAGAAAAGTCTGAACATATTAATTGCTCATAGTGATCAAGGGAAGAGAGTGGGAATCTTTGCTCATTTATTACCCCACTCCTCTTTGTGGTTGTTTTTAGGGTTAAGGCTTAAGTGGCAAAATCTGAGCCCTTCATTGTAATTGAATTTGAGCCATCCGTTGGACTGGGCCAGCTATAAAAGGGGCATCCCCTCTCATTTGTACATTAGATTAGATTAGAGGATTAGACATAGAGAGACTCCTATGAGATAGAGCATAGAGAGATAGAGCATAGATTGATAGTTTAGATTGAAGAGGAAGGAAAGCTTTCTCATTGAATGCTTTGTAAAAAGTTGTTGTGAACACTCTCATAATAAAAAGAGTTTTCATTGATGGTGATTTCATCTTTTGTTGTGAGTAGCTAGCAAGGCTTTTTCATCCTTCTGAATCACTTAGCATTTTAAAGTAGAACTTAAATAGAGTAGATTTCATTTTATGCAAATAGATGATAGTTGTGGAATGTGGTGTTTGATTTAAGCAAGCTTCACTTATCCATACCACTAGTGGGCTCACTGATGGTGTGTTCGCCTTGCATAGTCAACCGGAACATTGTGGACCTAACTTCGATTACAATTTATATGTTGGTATGCGTTGTCGTGATGCTGTCATCATGTTGAATTGTAATCTGAATACCTCAAGTTACTCCTTTGAAGATTGCATCAGTTCTATGGGAGCTGTCCGAAGTGAGGCAAAGCAGAGCTTGGTTGAAGTTTGTGAGAGTTGATTGCCATGTCCCACGCCTTAGAATGGAGTAGTACTTTCTTAGGCCCTGCAACCATTTACATTCAGTATTTTCTGGTTAGTATTAGGAAATCTGAGCTTCATGTATAAATCCTTCGAATCTTGAAAACCCCTTCTCTCTAGTCCTCAGCTGAACAATTGCGTAAATGCCTTTGAGATTACTAACAAATCACAACGGACCAACTGAGACTACTCCATTGCATGAAGGAACCTTGGAGTTAAATGCATGATCTCTCTCGCAATCTTAGCATGCAGGAGACTTTGTTCAAGAGAGGATAGAGTGACCGTTGGGAAACTTTATTCTGTGTTGGTGCGGTCACAAAAACACATCAACACTACCAAAGGTGAGAAGATAAGATGGGATTTTTTTTTGGGATAGGGAGTGTGCTAGATTTTTAAGTGTATTATCAAACCAAAATAATTCAATTCATTGACCAAAAATGTGTTTTCACCAGACCTTGTGTGGAGGTCACATGAACTTCACTAGGAATCTTAATAAAAAGTCATGGCATGGTACAGTTCCCAATTTATTTGTCAATACAAATTAGAAAGGTGAAGGAGTACACATATGGTAAGTGATTTTAGGAGATGCAACATGTTGGATTTCGATTTTAAGGCAAGTTAGGCATCTGTTCCTAATAACAATATGATTTATGGGATAAGAAAAGGAAAAGAATTGACTAATTTTGAGCACTAGGTTTTATTGCATAACAAACTTTAGAGAACATCAAAACAGGGATACTTTTTGAGGACATGCTTTTAGATTATTTTCCAAATCTCAACTCCCTTTTACTGTAATATTTAGCTAGATAATATAACACACCAGCTAAATGTTGGACTAGCTGCACCGATGAAGGAAAAGGAAGAGGATGAACTGACCAATGTGTTCCTAGAAATTTTGTAAGATCATGACCTCAAGTGCCTAATGACCTCTTTGTCTTATCCTAGTTGAGATGAACATCTAAATAGAATTGTATGGAGCTGGTTATTGGTATTATTGAAATTTAGATACGAGTTGCTAGTAGAATGCTAATGCGTACTATCTTTTCTGTTTTCTTACTTACATTATGAATACAATGAATTTTTTTTAAAAGAGAGGTTCTCATTTGTGATGCAAATTGGACTACCAGTAATTGATGTAGAAGAACAATTTTTGAGCCTGAGGGGATCCAAGATACATCCAAAAGTCCTTTAAGATCAAAACAACTGGCCAAACACTGAATCAAATGGTAACTTGCTAATGAAAGGCACTTTGTGCCGCACAACAGAATGAACATGTTTTAGAGCTCAAAATCCTTCTTGTCTATGCTTTGAGGCCAAAAGCATCTCTAGAGAGGGAGAATTGGTACAGAACTATGATTACAAATTTACAAGTATTACTTATTAAAGGATAAAACCAAGCATGGCATTATGCGTATACCTTTGTGTGTATGAATGTGTTCATGTGCATGTGTATGTTTATGTATGTGCATACATTTTTACTAGTGTTTCAAGGGCCCACATCCCTTGTCCTTTGGAGGCACAGGGATTGACCCTCACCATTTCAGGGACAAAGAGATGAGAACAAACATCACCCAATTGTACCTTTTTTCTCACCTTGCCCTCTTACTCCTAGGGTGTTTTGGCAGTTCTATAACCTTTTGGGGATGCCCTAGCATCCTCAGGATGTTTAAGGTCATTCAAAGTATAGGGGAATCGTTGATGTCAGTCAAACTTCAAAAATTTAAAATTTTTTTAAAAAAATCAGATTGAAATACATCAATCAGCTTTAAGCATTTTGTCATAGCTGAATTAGAATTACAACATTTAGGTTTTCTTTATTTTGTTGTCAGACTCTTGTAGTTGTTTTAGTTATTTTCACAACAATATAACAAAATATTCATATTTACAATTGGGCATTTGTATTTGACAACCTCAATTTTTTATTTCATGTCCAATGTCTGTTGTTCTATATTCAATGGAATGGATGTTATTTCAGCTCTTTAGAATGTTTATTTATCCAACTGAAAATCCATCCATTGCCATGTTGCCCCATCTTGTGATCCCTGTCCTCCCAAAAGATCCAGGAAATTTTTTTCCATCCCAGAAATGCATTCCCGCCATCCCATCATCCCAGAAACTCACAGAAACATAGAGTTTTGCGAATAAACAATACAAAGCATTGCTTATTCACATACAGAGAATCCTAAATATGACCATTAATTTAAACATGATTATAAGCTGGAAAAGAATCCAATAGTTTATTCTAGAAGAAAGGAAAAGCAGAAGTTGCACATACCAAAAGATGGTAACAATTTGCTTCTGTGGTTGCCCACGGAACTCTGAGTTCAGTCTGTGTTCCAAAATCCACACAACAGCTCCTATGACAAGAAAGAATGCAGCAGTTGTAAGCCACATCTCTGGTGTAAATGGCTGCAAGAAAGCCCAAGGATTTGAATTTATCTTTTTGACTGGAACTACCACAACCAGACCAGCCTCCACGTATGGTTGGGTGAAGTCCACATCCTTTGATCTATTTTTCAAAATTGTAATGTCCCCAACTGCTGCATCAAATTTCTGTAGGATTTCAGGTGTAAGTAGCTGCTCTGAATGAAATGCATACAATTATTAATTTTATACATGAACTTATACTGTCCCAGAAATATATGGACACTAGAGGCATGGATAATGAACTTTCAAACCAATGGACACGTCAAATAATGAATTAAACAAGTTTGTTTAGATACAAACCTTTAAAGCAACTTGTTCCACAAGCTCATTGTAAATGGGAGGTGATTCGTCAGTTCCATAAACTACAAATTCATGAGGAACAGCATAAGGTAACAGCTTTAATGCAGCAGTAAACACTTCGATGCAGTAACCATTTGCCACATTGGAACCTTCTACTTTTACAAGCTTCTTAAATTCTCCCTTTTTCCAAGGAACCAAAATCCTAAATCGCCTGCCATTGTTTGGGACTGTCCACCCTCGTGGCACTTGTTTGCTATAGCCGGGCCATATAAGATCATTGACTTTTTTATGCAAATTGGATGTGTTGTTTGAACTTACAGTTCTACTCTCAGGAGGAATAACTGATAAGCCAGATATATTTGACCAGTAGCTAACCTTGTGGAACCCTGTTCCAACTATATTGATTATCTCGAAATCCGGACCATACAAGTCACCTCTTCCATCCAGTTGAACTGAACCAGTTAAGCCCATAAACTTAGTTTGTAATAATAATCTGTGTAGCTCTGGACCTCCGGCAAAGACTTTGAGTTCTGCTAGCTCAGATTCACTTCCACTTGTAGTAGATAGCTGAGGATATTTTGTAAAAGAAATATTTCCCCTTTCCTCCAAAAAGCCATCAACAGCATGCGCAACTGCCCATACTGTATCGTAAGCATACAAGCTAAAAACATTCAAGCCTGCATCAATGGCTCCAGATTTCTGCAAATTGTTCCATCTTACTGAAAAAGCATGTAGCTCATCGGAATCTGGAATATGCCGCCGCACAGTAATGACCCCTTGCAATGACTTTATTGTATCTAAATCAAGTGCAAGGGAATCCAGAGCAGTGGATAGCCAATCTGTGGCAATCCACACATAGCCACTATTCAACATTCCAAGTTGGTGTACTTCAGTTAAAAGTTTCAAACCAGCATCTGTATTCATATGAACAACAAAAACTCGAGTTGTCATCAAAGACAAATCTTTTAAGTTACTGTCCAGGTCACTCCTAGTGATTGTTGGAGGCATTCGATATTTATGAACAATATCAGCTCCGTTCCCAAGTGCATCACCCAGTGCAGTTATTCCATTTCTCCCATAGTCATCATCTACATAAACTGCAACAACCTCCTTCCAGTTGAAGTAACCAATTACAGCAGCAATTGCTGTCATCTCAGAGAAATCACTATGTGTCAAGCGAAGAAAATAAGGGTACTGAAGCGAAGAGAGACTTGGATCAGTTGCTCCAAATGATAAAAGTGGTACTTTAAGTCCATTTGCTATGTGTGAAATAACATGAGCACTCACTGAGGTTTGTGGTCCTATAACTGCCACCACATCATTTTTTGACAACTCTAAAGCTGCAGTTGGAAATACATCAAGTGGCAGGTATTAGCCATTGCTGAGTCCTTTTTATAGAAAGGAGGCAACAATGATAAAATTCCCTAAGAACCTGAAGCAGTCAAAAAGTAGAATATAGTTTGGACATAGTACCCAAAATATAAAACTGTGTACCCTTTACATGAGTCACTAAACACATTTAGGGAACAAAAAATTCTCATTGCATATAGAAGTGTTCTTCTCAGGACTATTTCATCTGTGTGTAATGAAGGCCTTCCAATCAAATGCAAGTAATCTAAATGTTTTAGAGTCGCATATATGTGATTTGAAGTTTGGGAGGCATGACATAAGAATACTTTTATATAATCTCCTCCATAAAGCACCCCAGACACTGAAGGAGCCACATGAATGCCATTTCACGAAAAAGCCAGGCTACTCTAAATTAAATTATGCAAGATGGATTAAAGTAGCATTTTTGTAGATCATGCTTCAACACTTCTCCTTTCTACATTATCTGGCATGCTTCTTGGCAGGTTGGTTTCTTTTTCACTGACTTTCCTCCAGAGCATTATCTGTGATTCTGCATGTGTTTCAATCAGTAATGTGGTTTTATTTTCGCTCCATCGCTTAGCTATCATTCAGATAAGTTTAGAATTTTCAGAAGATGGTGAACCTATTCTGTCCTTTATAAGCAAGCAAGTTTGCATCCTCAATCAACCTACAAACATGAACACTAGTTGCATATTCCCAACTAGCTCTTTGATATTATACATTCACAAACAGTTATCCTGAACAAAGATCATCAATATTCAATAGAGTATGCTGTAATGAAGCATGTTATTGGCACTTTTCCAGTAGCTAGAAACAAAGTAAAGAAATAATACTTTATGTTTACATCCCTTCTTTTGCGATTTACATTAATTTGTTTTTCAATGCATATGTGGTAAGAAAATCCCGTTCACTTAGTGCCTTGGTGCATGGCTCCACTCCATTGCAGTACCGTATGTTTGGCATTATTTCCTAGTATACACCAAATCCAACGAGAATATCAATGATTGACTACTAAACAAACTTCAAAATTTAACAGATCCTGGTGCCTTAGAATATCTGGTACATAATATCATACGAACCTTTGAAGACTTGAGTTCATACTGGTATAGAATGGTTCTTCAGCCTACAACAAGCTTTAATGTAGGGGTTCAAAATCAGATAATGTTAACATCTTGTTTATAGAAATATTTGTGGAGTGTTTTGACCGATTAGCTCTCTCTTAAAACTCTTTTCAAAAAGTAGATTTGCCAATGAAAAACTTCTAGGATAATATTGATGTAACTGACCATTTAATAACTTGTATTCCACTTCCCTTCAGTTTTAGGTTTAGTGGGGCTTTGCCCTTTTTGACGTGGGAATTTTGTTTATTAGGGGGATATGTTACTGACCATAGGGGTGTTTTAGGGACTGGGCTGGGATAGCCAATGAAGAGACTTTGTGCTGTAATCAAGATAAAAAATAATGCTTCTGATGTTAGTTGATTTTAATTTTCTGCACACTGTTATCAGCTGCAACTAGAGTTCTCCGTGCAGACCTGAGAAAAAACTGAATCAAATATTTTATTCAAAATTCATATAAATTATAATATTGGTCAAAATCTACAACCACCAATAAGAAGTTCTATGATTTTACTCAAGCCTTGGAGCACACTATTCATATTTGTTATCATATGAAATGGAAAGATGTCCCAGCTATTCTGTAATTCTAAAAAAGTTTCTAGTCAAAGTTTTCATTGGTTCTTATTTCTCCATGGCGAGGACTGTGAGATCTGAATTTTAAGCCCATCTGTCATATTTGTCTTCCATTTTCATTTTGCCACAAAATCACAAAAAAGTCTACGTTTGAGCCAATGCCCATTTGAGTAAAGGAAAGCCTCGTGCCAGGTACACAGAGGTGAGACTGTTAGGTTTCTACCATTACCAGGTTGGGGCGATTCCTCCTGCAATTACATGCAATACCAGGACCACTAGGAACATCTGGTGATGATAACAGGTATGTAATCCTTGATGGATAGTTCCCCCATCAGCCAAATTCAAACGAGCAAGGATAATAAGAGCAGGTGTGTGTTTGAGCCCTGAGCAGCACCAGCTGAGAACCAAAACCTCTATGTTTCAGTAGCAGCTAACACTGGAAATTCACAGGCACCCTAGAAAATGTCTAAATTTAGGTTTCCATTATTTCATTTACCCAGCCTTCTCTTGTTTTTATCTTCTTCTTTTTTGGAGTTGGGGAGGGTGGCCGGGCGGGGCAAACGTTTCACATCTTATTTGTTTCAGGTTGCTATCATAGATTAAATAGAATTTGGAAATATCGTCCTAAATCAAAAGTTTCCCCTTATTGAGGAGTCTGTCAATACACGTCTATGTTGAACCAATAAGTATGGCGTTTCCTACTGGGAAACGGTTAGCATGCCAACATTGTCAGAACAATTTTAGCGTGAGAGCATCAAGTTTAGTCCCCATAAAGAAAGAATGAAACAATAGTACACCGAGTTTGTACACTTAAAATTCTAGAGTGAACTCAGAGCTACAGAATCTTACTATACCTGCTGAAGTAGCTATGAAAGCACTGCAATTGGTGTCCATCATGGTAAGCACAAGTCGAGTCCCATTGAGCAGAGCTTTATCATTATTCACATCTTCCAATGCCAACTCAATGGCTTTCTTAGCCACTCTTCCGATAGTGGTATTATAAGCCACAAGGGCACCTACGTTCACAGTTGCTGGTCTATCTCCATTTTGTGTTAAGCAGAGGCGAGCCCAATTAAGAAAAATCATTATAGAGATGAATCCATATACCAGAAGTGACACCCAATTGGAAATCATTGTGAAGGAACACTAAAACTTGTTGGTTTCTATCCGCCACAATTTTCAAGCAGATAATACGCCCAAAATATAGGAGTTTTTTTTTTAATTGTTTTTGGGCTTGACCAACCTCAAAATCAAGTATAATGTATGCCTGAATCTCAATAAATTTATCAGGAAATGGCTCGATTGATGTTGATATGAATTATTTGATCTAAGCTTCCTTCCTTTTCTTGCTTGCTTGGAAATTAGATGACTTCCAATCACAAGTTGCCATTGCTACAGTGAAGAATGTGACAGTTATAATTGGTATTTTAACCAAAAGAAAGTTGAATTTGGAACAGCAAGTTGTCGACGTGACAGAATTGGCACTTTATCCAAAAGCCAAATCCCACATAAATGATAGAAGACACTGTTAAACTTAATTCGAATAGTAGACCACATGTTTTTGGGTGACTGACAATTAATACAAAGTTTTTCCGCCGTGTTTCAATACCCTGTCCATAAGGTGGAAAGAACAGAGCTGGAATGAAAACGTGTTTTGTTTTTTAAATGATATAAGTACCGTTGAAAAGATTGTTGGTTTAATTATTTTGTTCTTTTCTTATTAGGTGGACCCATCTACCTCCTTTTCTCAGTTAGGGTTTAGGATTGAGAAGTATTAAATTAGAAGTACAATTCATTTCTTGCTTGATGGTTTAAGTACTTAGTTTGTATGGTGAGGTCAAATTTTAAAATGTTGAAACTGTACTTATCAAGGTATAAAGTTTGTTGGGTTGTGAACTGAGTGATTTGATATAATAGTAGGCCAAATGTAAGTGAAGTGGGATTTTTTTAATAAGATATTTTGACACAATTAAATATAAATTTTTTTTATATTTCTTTTATGTAAATCTAGAATGTTTTTTTGGTTGGAATCATTTATTTAAAAATGAGTATGGAATGTAGAATGATTTTTTTTTGCTTTTATAAGTTATATATAAATTAAATATAAAGTATTATAATAGTTGAATTTAGGTATGATAAAATTTTGATATAGTTGTATTTTTTTTTAGTTAATTTAGTCAAATGTAAGTGGATTGATGATCTTTTAATTTCTTAAAGTGTTGAAATTGAATGCAAAGTTTTGTGATAGTATCTTTTCGTTTGAGACAACATAAATGATTGTGAATATAGAAATTTGAACAAGAATTTCTTGATTGCTTAAGATGCATCAAAAATTAAGTAAAAAATCTTGTGTTGAAGTGAAAATCTAAATATGAATGTAGATCGTGTAATGGAGATCTTCTAATAGAATGTATTATCCATATCTCATTTTTTAACATGAAAAATAACTTTATTATGCATCTTATTTATTTTTATTGATTTTTTTAAATCCTTTTGAATAATAATTTTTTAAAGTAAAGAAACTAATTGAACAATGCAGTTGTTTAGGCCTGTTAACGTCTTTCGTGCCACTTTGGCCCAAAAGGTCATTTAGGGATTCTTTAAGTCAAGTCACATTTTTTGTAAGAATAGTTCCTAAGGGATCATAGTTAATGTTTTCAATGCACAAATCACATGAACCAAGGGTCTTAGGCATCAATTCCTCAAAAGGCAAAAAATTAAATGTTATTTTCATTATGTTTTAACACCAAAAGGATGTAAAGTTAAGTTTTGTTTGTCCCTAAAGTCCTCAACCATGTTGCATGAAGGAGGGTAGGTCTTTATGTCACGTTGGCATTGAAGGAGTCCTCCATGCATGGCATGATACCAACACTTGGTTGTTTGTGTTTCATCCATTTTACAAGATCATATCAAAGGCATGGCATGTTGACTAGGATATGGAAGATTTTAGAAGTTATTTACTTCAACCATGTCGTAGGCCTTTCATTTTTGTTTTCACATCTTGATAGGTACTCTAAATAACTCTTAAGACCCATGTATATTAGCTTACATCTCTACTCAAAATCATGTGTACATGGCATTACCTATAGATGTTCATTTGATAAAACTTTAAAGGGAGAAACATGTGTATCATGAGGAATATGGAGAGTGAGCAGCTATAGAGAGGATTAGGTATCTGTTAACCTTCGTTTTTAGGTTTATATCAATTGAAAAAATATATATATATTATAAAACCCATGATACATCACATATAAAATGAGTTCATATATTTTTAGAGATATTGTAAAACCTTAGCTATTAGAAACCTTGTTGGCCTACATGTTATCTCAAAGGTTGATGTTAAGTTAACAATTCCCTGACATTCTATGAAAGAATTCAAACCTAAGGATAGCGTTTATAGGTTTGAAATCATGAGATTCATTGAACAAGTTAGTGGGCAATGTTAAGAAAAGGTTTTTTTAAACAATGGACAATCTATAATGCTTGTATCATTTCTCTAGCTAACACATGAAACCAAGGATCTCTTTGATGACATTATCTTAATGGAAGGAGGGAAAATAATACATCATGACCTTTATGATTATGTGCTCAATATTTTGAATGTTGTGGGTTCAAGTGTCTAGAGAAGAAGGGCAAAAAGAACAAATGGAAAAATGGCATTCCAAGGCAATAAGATATCCTCTTGATAGTAGAGTTGTTGGAAAGGGGTAGTTTAAAGCATTTGTAGGGTTTTTCTAGCATTTTAATAAGGCCCTAAACATGCATGAAAGGCTCATGAAGTACAAGAAGGGTCTTTCTTAATCATAATGTAGAAATAATTTCATAAGGACAACCCTATGACAGTCATATCAAGTATGCATAGTTTCATGAAGAGAAGACATATACCCTACCATGAGAAGAAGTCATGAGCAAAGGAAATAGAGAAGCATGGTAAAGATATGACAATGCAAGATAGAGAAATGTGATAGATAGGTTATTGAAGGTAGAAAGGAGGGAAGAGGCTATCTTACAGTTCATGACATGACTATGCATTTGCACAAATGAGAGGTATCTAAGGAGTGAAAAGATGATAGTTTGTCCTCAAAGGAACTCACCATGAACATGACAGAGTCTACACATAACAACGATCAAAGGGAACACCAAAAATATGCATACCTTATAAGCATTCAAAGTTTGTATCAAAGGGATGAACAAATAGTGTTATTAACTGTGAGAGATGACAGAGATAACTAGCAAAGACATGGCGAACGTGAGGATAGTCAAGAATAATTTTGTGAAGGTATAAAGGTATGTGATAGAGAGTAGTCATGATAAGAAAATTAAGAGCAAGGACAATCAAGATAGGTGGTGAACAAGAAACAACAACAAGCCCATGCACTAAAAAATAAGTGGACAATCCATAAAAGGACTATGACACACAAAATGGCATGGATAATGAACAAAGGGATGTCACAAGCCAAAGTTAATGGTCATAAGTGTATATCTAAGACAAATAAAGTGACAATGATGTTTAGAGAAAGTGATAGTCATGCACATTGATAGGAGCTAAGAAGAAGCTAATGAGGGGTTTAAAACATGATCATGACATCAAAGTTCTAGCCTTAAATTATCCATGAAAGGTATGGTATACTGATAAAACCATCAATAAAGTTATGAAGATATGATATTTTTTATAATAAGCCTAGCATCGTAAAAATATACAACTCCTCAAACCAAGCAAGATGACAATCAAAACCAGGCAGACATTTCGTTTGGGCTGGTGGGCCTAGCTCGATTCGCTAAAGCATCATGTTGTAGGCAAGAGGTCATGAGGTCTAGTCTCCCCATTGTCCCCATGGTACTGGAGGGTGTGTTGCACTAGCACCACCGTTCACATGAAAAATGTTTATCAAGTGCACTGCAATTTATAGGGGGACAGATACCCGACTAATTCCTATTGTCTAAAAAAAAGATGGCAATCAAAACAAGGAAAGTAACAATGCAACAAGTAAGCACTAACAAAGATAATTTAGAAGAAGAGACAAACGATAGATAGAGAAGGGGGATAAGCTCAAAATTTTAGAAGACAAGGAAGGAAAATCAATAGAGGATAACAGAAAATAAAGCAAATGCTACATTTATCCTTGAAAGTATATGAGCCTAATTAATGGTGAAGTCCTCAAAATACAATGGTGGGAGTCTAAAAAGGAGAGACTAGGGAGAGTAAGCGGAGACACATAGGTGAGGCAAGCTAAGTTGTGTTGCAGTTAGAACCTGATGGATTCCTGTCTAAAGAAGCACTAAAGAGTTGCAACCTGTTGAAGGATACTCCACTGATGAGAGTTGATGAAAAGTTGAGAAGATGAAAGGTGATTGAGAAGGTTAAGAAAGTGTTGGATAGTCTTATGTCCTTGGTTGAGCAAAGAGTTGGTGAAAAGATAAAAAGGACAGTCCTGTGTCCTTTTGGAAGAGGAAAAGATGATTGAGAACCTGATAATGAAGAATGAGAAAGGAAAAAAGGAAAAGAGAAGATAGAGATGAAGAAAAGAGATGGCAAGAGAAAGCAAGGTAAAGTGAAGATGAAGACAAGTGATGAAGACAAAGGAAAAGACACATGAAGATGAAGAGGACAAAGAACAAGGCAGATTTATTTTTTTTGCAGGTACAAGTGAAGATGATGCAATGTGTTTCCAAGGGACTTGGAAAGCTTTGTTGGTTGGTTGTATGATGCAAGAGCACCCATATCATGTAATGCCTTCAAAAGGCTAATTTGTCAAATGTGTGTGTTTAAGTCCAAAACAATGAGTCAAGTCCATGTAAAACCTAATTCGAGTGTATTCAAATCATGTAATTGGTCCTTAGGTGGTCACATAAGTAGATTTTCAAAATATTGTTAAAAGGTGGGAAAAGGTTGTCAAAATGTAATTATGCAAAAAGAGAACATAAATCAGGAATATTAAGAGTTAAGGGATAGTTAGGAGGTTTCAACCGATGGAAAGGAAATTACTAAAGGGGAAGCATCCTTAAAAGGCATTGTAAGGCATGGAAAAAATCAATGATTGCATTCTTGTGAACAAAATTGTGAAATAAAGAACTCTGTTTTATCAAATTCTAATTTTTCTCCTTCTATCAGTCCCTGTACAGATTGTATTGAGATCTAGGGAATTATAATTTATTGTTTCCTTTTGAGTCAGTGAATCACCTCTTATTTTGAAGTGCTTTAAGAGGTTTCTTTTAGTTTAAATATATTCTAGACAGTAGGATTCATCAAACCCTCAAAACGGGGTTTTGAGAGTATTTTACAGAACAAAGACTCCATCCCATCGATGAAGGAGTAGTTGGTCAATGGGATGGACTGAAATGGGTGTTTTCTTATTATTTTTGTTGTTTTGAGTGTTTATAGGGTAGTAGGAGAAGAATATACAAGAATATGATGTTGTTTCAGGTTAAAGTCTAAGTTTTCCAATTGAAAATGAAGGTTACAAGCAGGGTTTGAAGAAATAATGTGTGCATGGGTTTGGAGTTGACTTTAAGGCTTAGGAAGACATAATAAGATCTGTTTCAACTGATGTCTGAAGCAGTAGAGGTTTGCAAGTTCTTTGTTCATGAAACACTCTTTGTTTTGTGTTTATTTCACCCTATAAACAAGGGTTTAATTAAACAGTATTTTTTCAAGCCTTTCTATCCTTAAGAACTAAATAATCTTGAGTTTGGAAATATGGAAAATGACTTTTTAAGGTTGGAAAGTGATTTGGGGTGGTGTAAAGGTGACTCCCTTTGTAAAATAGGCCTAAATTTATAGCCTTTTTAAGCGTGCAGTCTGAGAATCGGGTAGTTTCTTCAAAGTAATTCATTGCAATATTTTAATATGTTGAAGTGGACTGAAAAAGGTCTCTAAATCAGTGGTAAGATGATTCACATGCTTTTTTCTAGATATGCATTCACCCGATTCAAGGGTTTGTTAACATAGTAAAGGAATATGGCATTGTGGGGTCAAAACAGTCAATCTGGCAAACTATGAAAAGAGGAATTGTAGTGATTTGAACCTTGTTCTATTCATGTTGTTAAAGATGTTTCAAAGTTATGTTGTTTTGAAGATTTGGGAATGGTGATTCTATTGTGTGTCTTGGTTTCTTGAATGCAGAGTAGGCAAATCTAATGTTTATATACTGATGTATTGAAGTTGTTTCCTACAAAAAATGATGAGTCTTGTGTCTAAAAAGACTAATTACTAGTTGATAGCAAGAAATATTGGTTTTTGTTAGTTTGCCTTGTAGAGAAAGTGAATTGGTGCTATTAGAGAAGTATAGACTGTTTTCAAATATTGAAGTCAAGTTATTGATTAATATAGACATTTTGATGATGCATAAGTTGAATTGGAATCTGATAAAGATTTGGAATAAGTGTTTTTTTGTATTGAAGAATGAGTATATTGGTGACTATGATGAAGTTTGTTGAGTTTGGGAAAAAGATGAATTTTGTAGAGATGATAGTTGAGTTTTGGTGAAAATTTGATATTTATATATTTGATCTTCTCTTCATTCTGTTTGGGATTGAAATCCCTTGAAGAAATGATGGTGTTGAAGGGTCTGGTATGATGCTCTGCATCAGGAGGGAATGTGAAAATTAGAAACTATTCACAATCATGAAGATAAAGGGTAATTATGATAGATAGTGT
Source organism: Sequoia sempervirens (assembly GCA_007258455.2). Taxonomy (NCBI): domain Eukaryota; kingdom Viridiplantae; phylum Streptophyta; class Pinopsida; order Cupressales; family Cupressaceae; genus Sequoia; species Sequoia sempervirens. The sequence goes on along the minus strand of VDFB02317449.1, from coordinate 21,890 downwards.
TAAAATCTTGCAAACAAAGCAAGAAAATTTAATGAGGATGATAATGCATAGAGATTAAAGGGAAAATATGTCAGTTCAAGGCATGAATAATAGGGGACAATTATTTGAAGAGTGCATATCCTAGAGGAGCCATTAGTCATCCAAACCAAATATCTATGGATGACAGAGTCTACAAATCAAATGGTTATGAAGCAGGACAGTGATAAAAATATGTGGTAGGGCATAGAAGATTCAGTGGTCAAAGAAATGAATAATGAAAGACAAAAAATTTGTTGGTAGTAACTATTAACCTTGTGATATTTTTCCATAGAAAGGAAAGGAAACCCAAATATAAACGGACAATCAAGCGACATGGTAGGGACATTAGGTTGCATGGTATGGCATTTTAAAGGATTGATGACAACAAAAAAATTAAAAACACAAGATGACAATGCTAGTAATGATAGAGATTGAAAACTTCAAGAGGATAGTCCAAGCATCAATACAAGAGATTACTTGAGATAGTTTGTTAAAGGAAAGATGCAATAAGGACAAGAAAAAGAGGTGATGATTATCAATTAACATTAACAAAAGCATAAAAGCAGTCATGATAAAAAATAACCATGATAGTCAAAGACACTTTAACAAGTGACAAACCTATCCATTAAAGAACATGGTAGAAGGGAAAGAATGATAAAGAAGTCTTGATAAATATGTACAATTTGAAAAAAGATAAGATATAAACAGTCAAGAGGGTAGAAGACAAGCACAAAGTCAAAACAAATATGGAAAACAAAGCTACAAGGCTAGATCATAGAAAATATTGACAAAGGAAATAGATATAGAGAACATTTTAAGGATAATGTTCTTAGCAGAAGATCAAATCCACAGTGACACTTAACAAACACACTAAATATTTGGATTTGAAGAATATAGATCAGGGTATAGTAAGAATGCATATGACACTAGAACAGGTACAAGGAGATCATTTTCGCATAGAGGGACAATCTTTAGCAGGTATGTGATGAGTAAAGTAACAAAATAAAGGCTACTTGTGTAACAATCAACAAAAGGAGCAAAAAGAGAGATGGCACCGACATGCTAGATGAAACAAATGTCAAATGAACAAGATGATGAAAAAATGGGATGAAAAGCCACTAAAGAATCATACAAGTGTCAAAAATGTGCCTTTGAGGATATCCTATGCCCCCCTAGGGCATTTGATTGTTTTTTAAGCCTTTTCCATATCTAGCCTACAATCAAGTTTAGGGTAATTTGCTACAATCGGAGGAAGTAATGACAATTGTAGTCAGCCAAAAGTAATTATCTTTTTTTAGTTGGCCAAATAAGTAAATAAATAATAATGTATACAACAATTTTTTTATATTATATGTTGTTATCGGGAGTTAAGTCCTTAACTATTTGATTAGTTGTATTGGGTAGTTCTCGACAGTTAGTGTTCTCAACCAACATCGACAACTATATATGTCTTATTTCATTTGTTTTCAGGGGTAGCATAAATATTGTGTATTGTACTTATTGTCATTGAATTAATGAGAATACTATTGTGTTGTGCATATTCATTCGCCAGTACTGAATATGTATGTTTATTTAAGTTCTATCTTTGTTTACTTTGTTAGTCAATCAAGTTATTATTAGAGTAATCATGCATTATTTAATAATTAATTAATCTTTTATTAATTATTAGTCTAATTTATTCTCATACACTTAAGCTAAACTTATGAGTGATTTTCTATGTTAACTATAGACATATTATTAGATCATTCTATCTCATTGCATGAGATGTTGACACTTGTCATGATCTAATCCCTTTCTCGTATAAGATTGCTTCTATAAAATACTCAATCCTCATTATATTATTATATCTTTGATGCCTTTGATAAAACTCTCAACCTTTGAGGACTCTTGTTTTCCTTGAAGATTCTTAAGGTTCATTTTGTAGCTTTTTCTTGTTGAGGAATATTGCATATTATTGTTTGTTTCTCTCTTGTGTGGAAGAAGTCTTTGTTCATTGTTTGATCGTGTGGCTCATGTTTTTCACAATTCTAATATGGTATTAGAGTGTGGATTCAACGAACCCCTTCTCGATTTATGAGGGTTTTCTTCAACAAGGGTTACAAGCTTCAAATATGGGATCTCCATTATTTTTTTTTTGCAATTTTTGGAGGTGGGAAATTTTTAGGTGCATTTTGGCATGAAAAGAACCCAATGGTTGCTTTCAGGAGGTTGATTCGACAAAGTTTGACTATAAATTTATCCAATTTGGCCATCGAGATCTTTTGAGGCGAAAAAAATTCCCAAGGGTCATATGACCCCTCCACGTTGTTCGAGAAAAAAATTTAAAAAGTGTTTTTTTAATAGCGCTCAATGTTATTTTAAGAAGCATCCTGGCACCCACTAAGTGGTGCCTATCAATGATTCTACTAACTTCCTTGTCCACTGGCGATTGGTTTTCCTAGTCATTCAGTGATCGAATTTTTTTCCAGCAATTGTAGAGTTTTTTTCTAGGCCACAAAAAAAATTCTGATGGTTTTTTACTTGTTTTTCCAACATAATATTCTGAGAATGTGCAACATATTCCGTTAATTGACTTTTTTCCAAGGGACCAATTTTTTTTCTGGTGCAAGGAATATTCTACTAACATTAGCATGATGTCATTCTAATGTCAGTGGTGCAGACACTAGCAAGGGCCCTCTAAGACACCCTTTGTGCCCTAAAGAATGTTTTTTTCTTTTGGTCACAACTTGGGCATACGATATTGAAATTGGGCAAACAAGATATTGTCGAAAAGTTGGTTCCATCAAATTTCCAATGGTGTGGGTCTCATCACCATTTTTTGTTGCTAGTGCATTTTACAACCTGTTAAAGCTAGAGGTGTTATTTTCAATCTTGAGCTCATAAATTTTGACCATTTTCTCTATTTTTCATGACTCCAATGGGGTTAAGGTGGTCTCTCAGTGATCTTCACAACCATCCATGAACTTTTTAAGATTTTCCTCCAAGTACATTTTATTTAGTTTTTTGTGTTTTAATATTATGCTCAATTAATTGAATGTTTTAGCTCCTAGAAACTTTTTGTTTGTGTGAGGTGACTTGCTTTTGGTTGTTATACATGTATTTCTAGTATTTTTTCCTATTTGGGCATTATAGATATAATTTTGCATGTATTTTTTCTTTTTTAGACACACTGAGATAAAAGTGTCATTCTAGTGTATATAATTTTTGGGGATTTCACACATCATGTTGTGCCTTTTGTACTTGCACTATGATATAAAGTGTCATGGGGGTTGATGTTTCTCTTTGGTTTGTCATCACACCTTTGTTAAGTGATTTTTTCTTCCATAACAATAGTGGATCTTGGTGATTCTTCCGTCATGTGTGTGTGCCTTAGTTTGCACACCCTTTTATTTACAAATTATTTCTCCTCGATGCACTTCTTGATCTCACACAGTTTCAATGTACATTTCTTGGCTCTCCCTTTTCTGATTATGGGGAGGTTTCTACTATTGGTGCTAATACTTCCTTGGTTTCATTTTTTGGAGTGATCTATGTATCTAGTTCTTATTCCTGTGCACTAGGAGAATGCAACGTACATCAATGTCTGGTTACCCATACATTTTGGTGAGATTGACCATTTACCATATGGACACTCTTGCATTCCTATTTTTGCAGGTTATTCATTTCAGCATTATATCAATCATCTTTCGACAATTGTCTATTGCTTCTTCGTGCTTCAATGATGTTCTACATGTTCCTCTTCTTTTTGGTACATTGTTTTGGTTGGAGGCTTCTTAGTCCTTCACCTTGATTTGGAGGTTTTCTTAGTCTTTCATTAGCCTTTCTCTCTTTCAGACAAGATTTTTTTCCATGCGGTTTTCTCCTTTTCTCCAATTGTGAGAGATCTTTTGTTTGTACATGGGTACCTCACCAAACCTTATTTTTTGAGACATATCATGCATTATTTTTAGGGTTTTTAGCTACTCCCTAAGTTCATCCTAAGGGGAGTTGTTAGAGTAATCATGCATTAGTTAATAATTAATTAATCATGCATTAGCTAATAACTAATTAATTATTAGTCTAATTTATTCTCATGCACTTAAGTTAAACTTAGGAGTGCTTTCTATTCAATGGACAAGATGCAACAACCCTATTGGTTATTTTTAATGAACCAAGCTTGTCTTGCCAATTATCCATAAATTTTACAGATTCAATTGTCAATAACTATGAGGGATTGGCCAACAAACAAGTGAAAGCTTGCTAGGATTTCCCTCTGCACTTTGGGCTCTACAAAATCGGAGAGGGTGATCCCTACAATATATCTTTAGATACTCTTGTGCCAATTATCCTATACATTGTAAATTAACAAATAAATCTCCTTTAATTTCTTAACAGATGAAATACCTTAAATATTTGGCTAATCTTCATGGTAACATCATATTTAAACATGAGAAAATGTTATAATTCATCTTGACATACATTCATACAGAAATTGGACATTAAAATTGTTTTTGAATGTAGCTACTATAGTAGATCTAGGAAGCTATAACATAACATGACTAGTGCCTTATCCTAGCGTGGAGAATTCTAAATCATACAATTGAAAACATGTAATAGCATTATTCTTGTCATAACAAAGCCTAGATACTTAACCAACAATACTTAGTGATCTATGCATACATTCACATAAACCTTCATTCATGTTAATACAAGTTTAACTCGTTCTTTGAACAAGTGTAATAACCATGAATAAACATTCAAGGAAAGACAAGAAGATGAATAGAAGTAATCTTTGGTTCCTTTGTATTCATTATCTATGCAAATTATACAATGGAGAATGTCATCCTTGAATATTTTTCCATTTATATTCCAAAATATGATAGTATTGTTATCACATTCACTATTACAAGACCCAAAAGAGTCTTAGAACCTAAAAAATACTCATATTCTATTATCTAAACCTGGTTACAAAACTTCTCTGAGATCAATCCACTAGCAACCCCAGACAATTGGCCTTGAATTCCCTTTTATAAGAACAAGGGAGCAAAACAAGCTTCGAGCCAAATTTTACACATGTCATGTTTTCATTTGACAATCACATTTACTTTCAAAGGAAGAAGTTCACATAAGACAAAAACCATTTCTCATTTGTCGATGAAGATTCTCCCTCCTTCCAAAAGGCTCTTTAGTTAGTGCAAATCATTCCTTCCATAAGCAATGCACTTGTTCCACGTGCTCCAAAACTTTTAGATGAAAAAGCATAAAATGAAGAAAGCAAAAAACACCAAAGCACTTCCATGTCTGCATTCCATGTCATCACATTTGAACTTAACATAGTACAATATTTAAATGTTGATATATCTAAGGCCTAATCTGTACTAGTTCCAAGCCATGTATTGTACATCATCTCCTATTGTTGTCATTGTTTTTACAGACATAAGATCAAAATTCCAATTACCATTCACAACTGCAGTAGCCTATAGGTCCAAGATGTCAACATATTTGGACTTCTAGAGCTCAAATTCTTCCTCAGTAGGCCAATCAAACCCCATAATTGCATCTGCCTTTTTCCTATATGGGCTATACTTGACCACCACCTGATTTACCTCTTTTTCAAACTCTTCAAGGAAGATTCCTATGTGGGTTAACTTATCCATACTATTTTTTAACATGTCCACATCTACTCCACAAATTAATTTGGCTTGAGTGGCTATTACCTTATTTGCTTGGTCCTTCCATTCTTGCAAAGTTTTAACTTCACTGTTTACATCTAAGATATCTGGAAGTAGACTGAAGCTCCACTCATCAAACTTCTTTACCAATTGCCTAATCTTCATTTCTAGAGGCTCAATCAACCCTTGAGATTCTTTTATTGCATTCACAAACCTAAGGGTTGGGACAATGATGGAAGGATTATTAGCATCATGTGTTGACCCAATGGCCATATCTCTCAATATTTGTGCTCTTGGATCCATTTATCTATCAAAAGGATGGAAATTTCTTTATCCCTATCAAAATTCTTGATTGCATCAAACATAGAGGAGTAGTTTGAATGGATGCTTATTAATCTCCTCTCAGTCCCTTTATTTAGGTGTTCTAACACCACAACCACAATCTTTAAGTTGCTTACATGAACTAGCTCATCCTGTTGCAGACATCTCTCCTCATAACTTTTTAGCTTTTCCATTATATCTTCTTTGGTGATCTCCTCAGTTGATGGTGCAATTGGCACATCCTCAGAGTCAGGAGGCATAACCTCAGTGGGAATTGGAGGCAGTGAAAGAATAGGAGAGGATGAAAAATATTCTTATGGAGAAGGGGGAGGAGATTTTTTTTCTTGTGATGATCCTGGTTGCAGTGACTGGAAATTTTCCTTCTAGAATGCAATTTGAAATTGCATTTCTACAATTTGATGTTGGCTCACATTATATTCAACCACTATATCATTAAATTTTGTTTTGAATATATCCCTTTCTTCAATCAAGGATTTAACTATGGCTTTAGTAAACTGAGCTACATTTACATTCATTATAGCTGCTTCAATGGTTGAGGTTTCTAAAACCCTTTTGATTATCAGCCCTCCTCTAACTCTAGCAGCTAGTTTTGCAACCTCTGGATTCTTTGTGCTTGGAGCTAAAGCCCAAATGGATAATGTGTCCCATTGGGAGCTAAAGGTTGATCCTTGTAGGGCCAAAGTAACTTCCTCCTTTGTGTTGAAGATGGGAGCATCATGTCTATTGACTATGTCAAATGCTATAGCTGATGCCAAATCCCATTCTGGTAACAATAAAACACTGCTTTTCCTAAAAAGTTCCCTACCCTTGGTTGTAGTGATGTTCAAGTACTTGGTCCTCATCTCATTGTGAACCTTAGCCTCTATAATTTTTTTTGGAAATTTAATGCTTTTACTTTCCTTATTTTCAACTTCCATCACATACTCATCTTTCATTACCCTCCACACATATTCTTGGAATGCTTGTGTTTTGACAAAGACATCATCATCCATGAATCCATCACATCTTTTGCACTGTTTATCCCACTCAAATTTGTCTTGCTCAATCTAAGACTCAAAGTTTTTGGCACTATGTTTCTTTGAGGGGATGGTATACCTTGCCTAATTTAATCTTCAGTAACAAGAATTTCATCATCTGAATCATCAACAGGGTAATCAACTAGACCAACTAATTCAATCCTCTACCTTTTTATTGGTGGCTCCTTTGGAGGAGATGGTCCTCTAGGAGAGGAATCCAACTCAATTATTTCAAGGGTATAATAATGTGGTGGTGACAATGGTGGTAGTTGTTGTTGTGGAGGTCATGCTCTAGAATCCTTTGATTGTGTTGGAGTAGCAATTGTCAACTATTTCTTTACAGTGCTTTTCTTTCTTGCATAAATATGTACTTTCTTGGGAGGTTGATAAACTAGTCCTTCTTCTATCATGGGGGCCTTCCCCTTATCATGCTCTTTAATGACCATAGCTTTCCCTTTATCTTGAACCACTCTTTCTTCTTTTAAATTTGCAACAACCTTGTCAAAATTTTGTATAGCAATTTCCACCTTCAAAATTGCATTATCAATATCAAACAAAGCCTTAAATTGAGGATATTTCACCCTTTTTTCTTTCTCCAACTTCTCTAAAACATTCCATTTTTCATCATGTCCTCCTGAATCCGAAGGTCAAATACATCTTTGATAAAGTCATTAGGGAATAAAAAGGTATGAACAAACTGCCCTCCTTTTATCCTATCCAACAACCACACCATAAGACCCTCAGGGTCATAACTCCTATATGCCCAAATTTTCATTTCATAGGGCTTGAGATGATAGTAAAAAATATTCTCCCATCCATTGGTTATCATGAAAAAATGAGAGAACACTGTGTAGGTAGGGAAGAATGTTCCTTTTCTCTTCTCAAATAAGTAAATATCATCAACACTACCCAACTGCCACATGGCCTCAAGAAAACCTATTCTCAATGGCACATCCTTGGGAAGTACATGGGGTGTTTTCCTTGTGCCATATACCCTAATAACTATGTAGTCTTGATATGGGATTACATCCCCCCAATTGTGACTAATATTCAAATTAGGCCTCCTTTCTAATGGCCTTAGGAAATCATGTAGTTCAAGTGGAATCCTAGGCACATCCACAATCAAAGCTCTTCTCAACTTGGAGGAATAAACATTTGTAGCAAGCACAAAACTGGTTTTTTGTTCGTGCCTATCTAACAATGTAGCCCATGATTGAATTGGCATTACCAAACCATCCTCCAACCTCTTCAACACCATATCTTGGCCAAAATTATCTACACCCTTGTATTAAAACATGTGCATAAACAAAGAATACCACCAGAATCTTACTGGAATTTCCCCATTCTTTAATGCTGCCATTCCTTTGTGTATTTTTTCTAGAAAATATGTAGCAAAATCATACAAGGTATTGATTCTAGGGTGTTGAATATTAACAGCCATATACATTGGTGCAATCAACATGCTTGAAAATGGGTCAACCCAAGAATTTGACACAAAGAATAAAATGTCTTCTGGAAATAGTTGACAAAATACTTGATAGGGAAGGATTCCTTATTAGATGGTCCCAATACAATTTTTCCCTTTCCCTTTCCTGTTGATGCCAGAAAGTGAGCCAAGATTGAGAATTTGAAGGTAGGTCTCACTTTCTCATATTCTTCCCTTAACTTCTTTTCATCAATCTCTACCACGTCTCTACTCCATTTGTTCAATTTGAACACTTCTACAATTTCCTCTTTTGTAATCCAAACTGCATCCTACCCAAAATGGGTTCTGACTACCCTAAAAAGAGGGTCATAATTAGCAGCAATGGCCTTGACAAGGTCAATATCCAAGTACATATTAGGGACAACCAATTTAGCCATATCCAATCTCTAGGGGTTGCAAATTGGAATGTGGCCATTCCTATCATTAAACCAACCTTGGAAGAGTGTCCACCCAATGTACAATAGTGTAGCATCTTTGATTATACATTTTTTGTCGACAATCCCCTCTTCAACCCCAAGGACATGAAACATGGGTTTCCCTAACCATTTTTGAGTTGTTGAGGGTGGTAATTGGTCAATCAAGTCTTGGACCAAGGGTATTACTTTTGGTTTAGAACTAGAGGCTTGGACTTTCGATGTCGTTATAATAATGGATAATTTAACCTAGGGTTTCACAAGTTTAAACTAGGGCCTTTAGGTTTCAAGGTGACTTGATGCAAAGATTAACAAAATTCTCAAATATGCAACAATTCTAATGAACGCCAAACCTTAAAAGAAGCCCTAACTGGAATTCAAATGACAACAATTGTAGTTGAATGAAAACCAAGATAAAATTATCTCAAGAAGCACAATTCAAACTTATTGGTTTGTTGACACAAAAGACCCTAAAATTGAAGATGCCAAATGTTCAAATTACATAACAACTTTTGAATGCCTTAGAAATGTTTTTGTAATCAACTATAAGATTTAAAGAAAGCTTTAATGGCAAATAAAGCACTCAATTAGGTAGAAAAACATCAACTCTGCCATTACCACTCACTCCCGCAAACTGGAATGGTTCCATGATGTCCTTTTTAGCAACTTTGAATTATTGTTGTTGCTCTCATCATGATTTGAATTGGTGTGTGGCCAATATGAAGTCAACAAAGTTTGAATGTTTTACTCTTCGCTGACTCAACATCTACTCAACCAATTTCTTGCCATGTGTGCATCTTTTTTGTTTGCTCTGTGGTACCACCACACTTTACAAGCCACGAGAGACTCCACATGGCAACCACTCACTATCCCTATGGAATCTATAGGGTTTATATCTACGGTTGCAGGCTAGTCTCGTTAAGTAATTTTGCATGTGCAAAGAAAATCCATTAGTAGCACGCATTTTAACATTACCATGGTCACCCAAAGTATTTCACAAAATATTTTGATTCCTTCAATATTCATGCAGATGGTGGTGATGATGCCACATGGTGCTTTCCCATTATCCCTTTAAGAGCTGAGATCTAATAGTGGGTCCCTCACGAGCTAGCGAGGAATGGTCTAAATTAATCTGTTAGAGTGCATCCTAGCCATTGATTTAAATTTCACTTACCACAAATGCCTTTGAGAAAAGGCAGGGCCCACCACAAGGGTGGACAGGTGTCACCCACCCATTGCCCCATTGGTTCTTTCTTTTGATTATTTTATTCCCTTGAGCTAGCGGGGAACCAATAGGATGCATTTGGTGGGACCCAACGACCACTACTTAAAGGTTATAAAAGGCATTTGCATTTATTTATGACTTAAAAGGCATCATTCGCTAGGCTTCAATGATAAAAGACTTTAGGCATATTATGGATCTAGACTTAGGAAATAAGACAAATAATTAAATGATTTCAAACTTGCTTAACACTTGGTATGAATAGAATAATTTCAACGAGTAATGACCGAGAACACTAAGTGTTAGGGGCCAGTAAGTGAATGAATTTGATGGCCTCAATTGTAACTTGAGGAACTGGGAACTGGCTAGTATAGGTCAACTACAAACTAGACCGTGTGCAAAGGATCTCAATACTTAGAATTTCTCAAAGGGTTTAGGGCATGACAAAACCATAGAATAAAGGAAAAACTAAAACCCTAAGCCATAGGGAACATCCCAGACTAGAAAAGATAGCCAAATATGCATCAAATATTAGTGGAACACAAAAAATTTAGGGTTTCCACCAAACCCCATTGAACATATCAAAGATTGTGCAAATATTTTTGCAATGCATCATGTGACTGAAGAAAATGTTGCTATCTAGTTGTTGGTTGCCTCATTTAATGGAAAGGCCTTACAACATGGTATAAAATTTTGAGGGTGAATTCTATCAACACATGGGATCATCTAGGAGAAGCTTAGTGCAATAATTTTGAGGACAAATCTAACTAGCATCTTTAGTGGAGCAATTGAAAACTACAAAGAGAGCACCACATGAGCATATGGTCGATTTTAATTCCAAGTTTCAAAGGACATGGGATAAAAGTCCACAGTTGGTAAGACCCTCTCTTGAGTATTATTTTTTGTATTATTTGAGTATCATGCTTATGAGATAGCAATCAGGGCTGAGAACAACCTTATACAAGCTATAAAAATTGTACCTAGACCTCATATTATCATATTTATAGAAATAAATACCTCTATGATATCTCTAATGCTTGCAATAATGTGTATACCAACACTAATAAGTCAAAAATGAACTCAAAATCAAGTTAACCCAAGTCAATCCCATGACTTACAAGAGATAAACATTCTTCTATAAACTATTGGAAATCAGTTGATGAATCTTAAAAATTAGAAAGATCAAACCCATATGTCTTACCAAGCACCTTATCAACCCAATCATCCTCATAGGCCCCCATTCCAAAAAAACTCAAGGCCAAAACCATGTTATCAATGTTAGGCCTTATCAATCATATAATTCAAAATCTGCTAGCACTTGTAAGACACTAGTTCTTGTCCAAAATAATTTAGCATGGGATTATGAATGGTGTTTCCCTTGCAACCAAGCTCACAACCAAACCAATTTCCCAAAAAGTGTTCTTAGCCAAGAAATAATGGTTAAAAAATGATACCAATTCTCAAAATGCATCACAAGGAACACTATCATAGCAAGAATCTCCTCAAGAGCTTGAATAAAATGATACTAAATTCATGAATTGTTAAGGCGAATAATTTTGTGAGGTGAATAACTCACAAGGAAAAAGTCAGTCCTCCTTTTTTATAGTAGCCAAAATGAGATCATAGAAAATGGTTGTAGAAGTGGAACAATCAATTGATAAGGGGGATTTGTAATATTTTTGAATGATTAAAATGGTTTTGGTTCATCTTTATCCCCAAATGTATAATAAAATATAATAGAAATTAGATCGCTTCTAGAAAAGAACAACTCAAAAGATATGGTCAATCAACACAAGAGAAAGAAGCTACTAGTGCTCCTAAGACATAACCAAAGGTTAGTTCCATTCCCTTTAACACTCTTGATCATATGAAGAAAATGAATGTGAACATATCCATGTGGGAGTCTTTGTCTATCCCTGGGAAAAAATACCTCTTACAGGTTGCCTTGTCTAATTTTATCATGTCAAAAGAACCATCAAAGGAACAACCATAGGTTATCCTTAAAACATATTTCATCTAAAGAGTGACCAAAACTTGAAGGATTTCAAACCTCCTCCATTATATGTGCCATTGATCATTGGCGACCATTCGGTTCGTAACTGCATGACAGATTCAGGGGCTAGTAGTCCTATCTTGCCTAAACAAATAGTTGATGAGCTTAGTTTAGAGTATGATCCAATTTCAAAGGAGTTGTACAACTAGATGGGGCAACCATATAGACTCATTGTTCCATTAAGGGATTGAGTCTCACCTTGCATGCATGTCCTAAATTTTCATTCCCTCAAGATATCTTTGTTATTTTAACCTTCCACGATACTTTGCATTATGTCTATCAAGATACTTCGCAACCAAGATAGGGTTTATTTGTCATCAACTTGGTCACACATAATTTTTAGAACCAGATATAGCACTAAAGTCACCATAAGACTATAACTTATTGCAAAAGACAATATTGAGACTTATGTGCCAAGTGTTATCAAAGCTAATTGCACCATTTCTGATTAAGAAGACCACTCATTTGTCCAAGAGTCAAATATTCACATTGATGGTATACTTGATTTCTTACTTGATGAATGAGGAATTAAAAATCATAAATTTGTTCCAAACAAACACATAGAAGAATTTGGTATTGGTATTTATTACTTGCATGAAGAGGATTCTCTTATGCCTAACCTTGAAAAGAATAATGAGTAGCATGAAGGTGTTTGGAAAATGTAGTTTGATGGTTCTAGGAGAAAGAATAGTGTGGGAGGAGATGTGTTGTTTGTATCCCCAACAAAATAAAGGTACTACTCAGTCTTTAGATTTTCATTTAGCTCTACAAACAATACAACAAAGTATGAAGCTCTCATTCATGGTCTTTAATGGGCTTAACAAAGAAATATACAGTGTCTCTAAGATTTTGGTGATAGTAATATTTTTGTAAATTAGGTAAGAGGGTTGAATGTAACCAATTTTTTTTTGCTAAATTCATATAATTATAGATTGTGGGAGCTTACTGAACATTTTGAAGCTTTTAATATGTAGTCCATTCCTAGAAAAAAGAATAAACATGTTGATAGGTTAGCTTCCATTCGTGCATACTATGACATCCCCGATGGCATAAGAAATGAAAAGTTACAATAAAATGTTAGAGTGGTTGTAAGACTAGTTGTGCTTAATAATAAAAAAATATTGGTAGTTTTTTATATAGTGACTGATAGATAATAAATTTCCTACAAGAAGAATTTGAGTTCTCAACTAAAAATAAGAAAAAGGTACAACAACAGTATGAAGAGAAAATCATTTAGTTGAAGTCAAATAAGTCCTCAAAAGGTTTGATAACTCTTGAATCAAGTTTTAATGCTGATGACTAGGATAGAAGAGAGAATATCATCATGACAATTAAGCAAGAACGCTATGAAGAGGTTTCCATATTCAAGGAAAAAATCCTCAAGCTTTTCAAGGTATGTACTCAAAAAGAAAAAATTTCTTTCATTCATTTCTATCAAGAATATAATGATGTCTTTGCATGGGAATATTGTGAAATTAATGGTTTTAATCTAGCATTAGCACAACATACCATTGAGATAGAACCAAGTGAAAAACTAATTAAACAAAAATAAAGGCATTTGAACCCAAAATTAGAGCCTCTTATGAAGGAGTTGAATAAATTGATAGAGGCCAAAATTATTTTTCTTATCAAACACACCTCTTAGGTCTCAAATTTCATACGTGTAAGAAAAAAAAGGGAGACTTAAGGTTGTGTGTAGATTTTAGAGACTTGAATAGAGCCTCTTTGAAAGACCACTATCCTTTTCCTTCTATAGAACAATTTTTGTAAGTTGTATTAGTTTTTGAGCAATTTTTACTCCTTGATGGTTATTCTGATTGCAATTAAATTTTGGTTAAAGAAGAGAATCAATTCAAAATAACATTCATGATAAAGTGGGGTACAATGGATTATAATAAAATTCCTTTTGGTTTATAAAATTCAATTTCCAAAGATCCATGTGTAGGAGTTAATGGTGAACTCCCAACACCTCAAGAATAGTTGCTAGACCAAAATATCTTCCACAATAGAGTAAATGGAAAGAATATATTTCTATGATTATGGATACAAGATTTGATACAGATGTACATGATATTCCTTTCTTATAAAGGCAAGGTGAGAGAAAGGATTAGACAAGATTGTGACATGTGTTTTAATCCTATGTTATGAGACAACTATTAAATGACCTAGGTAACAAATAATAAATAAAAGTTAAAAAGATAAGATAGGATAAGATATTATCTAAAAAACTAAGAATTCTAGAAGGAAACCTAGGACCTAAGTAAATTTAACATGTGAATAAGTCCCCCTTGCTAGGATTGGCTAGGTACAAGACATTTATTCCCACCAACACCCTCCCTTTGTTGCAAGTATGAGTAGTTGGTGTTGTTATTGATGTCAACAAGCTTATGTTTGTGTTGTTGTTGTTGTCAAATAGTAATGTTTGAGAAGTTATGATGATGCTTTGATTACTTCCATTATGTTGTCATTAAGTACCACTAGTGTCAACCTGTAGTGTTGCTTTGATAAACTTATATTGTGGATGTTGTTTGATTGAGTTGTTGTGTTACAATTGGTTTAATGGTGATGAGGAAGTGTTGAAGATGATAAGAGTATGTCTCTAGTGCTTGGTTTTCAAGTGCTTTATGAAATTTTAAATAAAAGAGAAATAATGTGTTGCAGAGGTGTTCTAGCATATAGAGTGGTCTAGTTTTTTCTCCACACTTCTTTTGTGTTGAAGATCTACTTGTGTGGTTTGGATATTATGATTAGAGGTGTTCATAGGTGTTATATCCAAAAAATTTGGTCTGGATTGTTGTGCAGAAGAAGTTGTGTTCACCATTGTGTGAACTATGTTGCAGTGGTGTCTAGGAGAAATGGTTTTGCTCTGTATTTTTCTACAGCTTGGTTTCTAGTCTTGCAGTTCTGGAAGTGTGTTGATAAGGTTCATATCTACCTTCAGTTGAAGTTATTCATGGTTTGGTGCTCTTTGAGTTAATTTCTCGAGTTATAGTGTATGGAAAGTTTTCTAAGTGTACTAAGTGTGTACATTCTTTAGGTGAAAGTTGTTGCGAAGGAAATTTTTGGACTTTAGGGTGTTTGTGGAATATTCCAAATTGTGTCAAGTTTTGTGTGTGGTCCACAAGTTATCTTTGGATTTGAGGAAGTGTACTTAAATGTTAATGGTGTTTACATAAGTTTGATCAACCTTGGGTGTTTACATTAATTATGGATTTGATTCGATGATTATGGAAGCGTGGCATATTGTATATGTATGATTTAGGTCCAAGTTAAGATGTGGTGTGGTCCGATTTCATTCCTTTTCACTGTGGGAATGATTAGTTATGACCTAATTTGAATTCTCATTATTGAGATGCATAGTTGATCATGGAGAATGTTTTCAAGGTTGAAGAAGGTATAAATAAGTGTTGTGTTGATGGAGGATTCAGTAGAGAGTGTGTGATGTGAATTGTCAAATTGTAAAGTGTGAATTTATGAAGTATAGTGTGAGCTTTAATGAGTTAGACTACTGGAAGCAATGAGCATAAGTTGTCTACTCTCTTTATAAAGGATACAAATGTGTTGGTGATACTATGGTGAACTTTTCTATGGCATTGAGATGTATTTCTTACTATAACATTCTTTTTTTCTTCCTTTTTTGTAATTTGGCAACGAGCCCTTTGTATTTCATGTTGCAATTACTTTATATTTTGAGCTAATACTCATCGTGGTTTTTTCCTTCTCAGGTTTTCTATGTAAATCTAGTGTTATATTGTGCATGGTGTTCATGTGCTTCAGTTTTTGTTATTTGTTTTCATACTAAATCATTCTAACAGATTAAGGGTCAATTAAGTTGATGTGGATCTAAATGTTTATGAGGATTTTGATATTTTAATGTACAACTAATCGCTTAAGGTAGATTTGGGATGGCACACAAGAGGGATTCTCCTTTGTTTCATGGATTAGACTATGGTTTTTGGAAGACAAGGATGGAAGGTTCCTAGTATCTCTTGGATTTGGAGTTTGGAAGTCTATTGAGATTGGATATACTATGCCTTTTATCGATCCGAGTACTGATGATGAGATCAAGGCCTATGAGAATAATGGTAAAGTAAGGTATGCACTTTTAAGTGGTCTTACTAACACTGAACTTGTGAAAGTTATGAATTTGAAGTTTTTTAATGATATCTGGAAAAAGTTGGAAAGTATTTATGAAGGAGATGATAAGGTCAAGCAAGCTAAGATGTAGAATCTAAAGATCAAATTTGAGAATCTACATATGTTTGAAGATGAAAACATTACAAGCTACATGTAGAAGGTGGATAAAGTTGCCAATTCCAGCAGAGGTCTTGGTGGAAAACTTGAAGAAGAAGACGTGGTAAAGAACATATTGAGAACTCTTCCTAAATCTTGCAGTCAAAGTTTATGCTATTGAGGAAATTCAAGATTTAAGTAAATATTATAGAGATTAGTTGTATGGTGCATTATCTACTTTTGAAATGAGAGAATTTCATCCAAGTAATACAAAGGTTGAGATTACTTTTAAGGCTAGAAAATCATAAAATACTGAGGAGTCAGATCAGGAGGATCTTGATGATGTAGAAGCAAATTTGGTGAGGAAAATGAAAAAGGGTACTAGTAAATACAAAGGTAAGTTACCTTTCAAATGTTTCAGTTGTGGTAAGATAGGTCATTATGCTTCAAGATGTTCAAATAGAGCTTTGAATGACAAGAACAAAGAAAAAAGAGGTAAAGCAATTAAGAAAAGTTACTATGTTAGAGAAGATGTTAGTATATCTGATGATGAATCTAACTATGGGGATGATGAGGATAGTGAATTATTGTTTATGGCTATGAAATTTGAATCTCATTCTACTAACTCTGAGAGATGTGTGAAGGAAAGTGCTCCAAAATTTGGTCATAATGCTATGGTGACTTCTTTTCATGCTAGAGAAGAGAAGAAGAACTGGATCATAGACAGTGGATGCTCAAATCATATGACTAGTGAAAAAAGTAAGTTTGTTAAATATGAGAAATATGAAGGAATTTTAGTTAAGTTTGGTGATGATACATCCGCTAAGATATGTGGAAAAGGTTCTATTAATTTTGATGGCAAGCATAATATAGATGATGTTCTTTATGTTAAAGGTTTAAGACATAACCTCTTGAGTGTTAGACAAATTAGTATCAAAGGATATAATATTATGTTTTAGGATGATAGATGTGAGATCAAAAAAGGTTCTGAAACTATGGTTTTTGCTGGAAGAAGGATAGATGGAAATGTTTATCAGCTCAAGGGTTTTGATGGTCATTACTTTATGACTCAGATTAATGAAAGTTGGCTATGACATAAAAGGATGTGCCACATTAATTTTGATATCCTAGTGATGATTAGTTCAGTTCAAGTTGTGAGAAATCTTCCAAGGATTACAAAACCCTTCAATGTTGTTTGTAAGGAATGTTAAATTTGGAAGCAAGCAAGACGAAGTTTCAAATTCAAAGAACAATCTACTACTAGACTGTTGGAGCTGGTGCATACAGATATTTGTGGTCCTACTAGAGTAAGAATTCTTCAAGGTGACATGTATTTCATGCTATTGATTGATGATTATTTTAGAATGACATGGGTTAATTTTCTCAAAGAAAATTTAGAAGCTCTGGATAAGTTTAAAGCATTCAAACATATGGTTGAGAATGAAATGGACATGAAAATCAAGTGTTTGAGATCTCAAATAAGTTGGGAATTCACCTCCAATGAGTTTAACAAATTTTGTGAGAATCATGTGATAAAGCTCGACATTTATTTCCTCCGAGGACTCTTCAACAGAACAAAGTGTTTGAAAAAAAGAATAGGACTATTCAAAAAGCTACAAGAACAATGATAAAAAAATGCAAACCTACCAGAATTCTATTGGAGAGAAGTAATTCATACTGTTGTTTACATTCTTAACATAGTTCAAGCAAGAGAAAAAGTGCAAAGACTCTCTATGAGTTATGGTGTGGAAGGATCCCTACTTTCAAATACTTTAGATTGTTTGGAAGCAATTGCTATATTATAAGAGATGTGAAGAAAACTTAGGAAAGTTTGATACAATATCTAATTAAGGTATCTTCCTTGGATATTCTACAAGAAGCAAAGCTTACTAGAGCTACAACAAGAGGCTGAAGAATATTATTGAGAGTGCAAGTGTCAAAGTGGATGAAGACTTAAAGAAAAATTATATGGTGATATATAGATATGAATTAGATGAGTCCTCTTGCAGATAAAATGACAGAGATGAAGGTAAGGAGAAAGAAGTTTAGATTGAAGAGGAAGAAGTTCTGGAAGGGATCCCTAAGACTCCTATGTATGTGTAGAAGAATCATTTTGAAGATCAAATCATTGGTGATAAAAACAAAGGTGTTTTGACAAGGAGAAAAGGTGATATGGCTGAAAAATAGGTAAATATATATTTACTTTCTAAAGTTCGACCTAAAACAGTGATTGAAGCATGCAAAGATGAGTATGTGATCAAGGCTATGGAAGAAGAACTAATACAAATTAATAAGAATTAGACTTGAGAACTTGTTCGAAGACCAACAAATAAGAATGTGATTGGAACTAAGTGGGTATTTTGGAACAAACTGAATGAGAATGGAGAAGTGGTAAGAAACAAGGCAAGAATTGTATGTAATGGCTACTCTCTAGTAGAAGAAATAGATTTTGAGGAGACATTTAATCTATTGGAAAGAATGGAAGATATCAAGATATTTTTGGCTTTTGTAACAGAAAAATATTTTGAGGTTTATCCAACGGATGTGAAGTCTGCATTCTTGAATGGTGAGTCAGAAGAAGTATATATTAAACAATCAGAAGGATTCAATTATCAAACAAACCAGATATGGTTTGTAGGTTATAGAAGGCACTTTATGGACTAAAGAAAGCTCCTAGAGCTTGGCATGCAAGGCTAGATAGACCTACTTAATATAGCAAGGATTCAATAAAGGTATCACAAATAGTAGTCTTTACTTCAAATTTGAAAAAGATCAAATCTTGATTGTGGTTGTGTATATTGATATAATTTTTGGAGGAAATGAAGCTATGTGCAAGAGATTTGTAGAAGAGATACAAAAAGAGTTTGAGATGTCTTTGTTTGGGGAGATGAATTTATTCCTTGGAATTCAAATTAATCAAAAAAAGAAAGGTATATTCATTTCACAATCAAATTATGTCAAGGAAATGTTGAAGAAGTTTGGAATGGAAGATTCTAAACATGTATGTACTCCTATGGTTACTGGTTACAAAATAAGTAAGAATGATGAATCTCATAAGGTTGATCAAAGCAAATATAGATCAATGATTAGAGGATTGCTATATCTAAATGCTACTAGACCATATATCATGCATGCAATTTGTATTATGGCTAGATTTCAAGAATATCCTAGAGAGTCACATGTTGCAGTAGTGAAGATGATATTCAAATACTTGAAGGGAACTTCAGAACATGGCTTGTGGTATCCAAACAATATTGATTTATCTTTGAGTGCTTATATAGATGTAGATTGGGTAGGCTGTGTGGATGACAGGAAAAGAACAAGTGGAGGTGCATTCTTTCTTGGATGTAGATTGGTGTCTTGGTTAAGCAAGAACCAGAATTCAGTGTCTTTATCTACTACAAAGGCATAACATATTGCAAAAACATCTTGTTGCACATAGGTGTTGTGGATGAGGTAAAATTTCAAGGATATTAGAGTTGTATATGATGAACCAATTTCTATCTTTTGTGATATACAAGTGTTATTAACATTTCAAAGAATCCAGTGATGCACTCAAGGAAAAAACATATTTCAATCTGTAATCATTTTTTGAGAGAGAAGGTTGCAGAGAATGAAGTGAAGCTTGAGTATGTGCCTACAAAGGATCAGGTTGTTGATATATTCACTATGGTACTTCCTAAGGAGACTTTTGAGTATCTCAGTGAGAAGTTAGGAGTTATTACCCCTCCTTATTTGAACTAGATGCATAAGGATATGCATTAGTCTAGTGGAGTTCAAGATTCATTATTTGTTCTAGATTGATGTTGGAGGCTACCTCTCATGGGGAGTAGGTAGTAGCTTTGTTGGTTGTTGCAATCATAGGGAGTAAGTGTTGATGCAAGTTGGTGTTGTCTTTTGTCAAATGTGTCAAAGGATATGTGCAATGGTTGCTAGTTAATATAGTTTGTTGTGTGCTCCTAAGGGTGAGTATGTAGAGCAAGTATGTATGACGTCAAAGGGGGAACGAGATGAAAATGTGTTTCCCTTTTCCATTGATGTCAAAGGGAGAGAGGAGAAGCAATGTGAAAAAGATCAATTGAGTGAGGGAGAGAAAGTAAAGTATAGTATGATGGAGCAGTATGTTGGTGATCAAAGTTGTTATGTTTGTTCTTGGTAGTTTTTCACATCATCTGTTTCCATCAATGACAAAGGGGGAGATTGTTGCAAGTATGAGTAGTTGGTGTTGTCATTGATGTCAATAGGCTTATGTTTGTGTTGTTATTGATGTCAACTAGTAATAGTTGAGAAATTATGATGATGTTTTGATTAGTTTCATTATGTTGTCATTAAGTGCTACTAGTGTTAACCTCTAGTGTTGCTTTGATAATATTTTATTTGTGGATGATGTTTGGTTGAGTTGTTGTGTTGTAGTTGGTTTAATGATGATAAGAAAGTGTTGAAGATGATGAGAATATGTCTCTAGTGCTTGGTTTCCAAGTTCTTTATAAAAAAATGAATAAAAGAGGAAATAGTGTGTTGTAGAGGTGTTCTAGCATATAGAGTGGTGTTCTAGTTTTTGCTCTACATTTCTTATGTGTTGAATATTTTCTTGTGTGGTTTGGATACGATGATCAAAGGTGTTCATAGGTGTTATATCTAGAATTTATTGGTCTAGATCATTAAGCAAAAGAAGTTGTGTGAACTATGTTGTAGTGGTGTCTGGGAGAAATGGTTTTGCTCAACATTTCTCCAAAGCTTTTATAGTCTTGCAATTCTAGAAGTGTGTTGATAACATTCGTATCTACCTTCAGTTGAAGTTGTTCATAGTTTTGTGCCTTGTGAGTTAATATATTGAGTTACAGTGTATGGAAGGTTGTTTGAGTGTATTACGTGTGTACATTCTTTAGGTGAAATTTGTTAAGAAGGAATTTGTTGGATGTTGGGGCGTTTGTGGAATATTTTAGATGGTGTTCAATTGTTGTGTGTGGTCCATGAGTTGTCTTTGGATTTGAGGAAGCATGTACTTAAATTTTAATGGTGTTTACATAAGTTTAGTAGACCTTGGGTGTTTACATTAATTATGGATTTGCTTAAGAGATTATGGAACTGTGGCATAGTGTATATGTATGATTTTGGTCCAAGTTAAGATGTGGTGTGGTTCACTTTCATTCCTTTCCACCATAGGAATTCTTAGTTTTGACCTAATTTGAATTTGCATGATTGAGGTGCATAGCCAACCTTGGAGAATTTTTTCAAGGTTAAAAAAGGTATAAATAAGTATTGTGTTGATAGAGGATTGAGTAGAGAGTGTGTGACGTGAATTGCAAAATTGTGAAGTGTGAATTTATGAAGTGTAGTGTGAGCTTTAATGAGTTAGACTACTAGAAGCAGTGAGCAGAAGTTGTCTACTATATTTAGAAAGGCTATGAATGTGTTGGTGATGTTGTGGTGGAATTTTCTATTGCATTGAGATG